>CANTFL010001459.1:0-109071 GCA_947650285.1 Hyaloperonospora brassicae
AGGACATTGGTTACAAGATCGCGAGGCAGCTCAAGTGGTCAGAAGATCTGGACAAGGAGTTCAAGACAAGACCGAGCAAGACTGAAGCGATCTACAGGGCAGATCGGCACGTTTCATTTTGGCGAAACAAGCAACCGATCCACCCATATTGCGCACTTCCGGCAAGATCGGCCGATCCCGAGACTAGATCGGACCGATCCCAACGCAAGATCGACGCAAGACAACTATTTGCTGAGTGAAGATTTCCGCACAGCGAAGACCCCGATCCCGACGACAAATCGAGATCGGTGTGATTCAAGATCGAGATCGCGACATCGCCTAAGAGTGACTGCCGCGACTCAAGATCAAGATCGCAGAACCCCCGTTCGTGGTGTGAAGATTTACGCACCGGAAGCGAACTCTCAACCCAACCTCTCAGCGAGATCGACATCTCCCAAGGCCGTTATGAAGAGCTCAAGCCAGCCCAACCGACGGGTACACAAGGTGAGCACAAGGTTATACAGCAAGGCACGGATCGGAGTACCCCCTCCGTGAGTCGGCAAGTCTGGGCAAGTGGAAAATCGACACTCACTAAAGCAATTTTGTGATCGACTTCACCACAGTTTCATTGAGTCCAACTCGGCGCAAATCGCCTTAAGACAATGTACTTGATCCAAACCGCCAACCGCATCTTGAAACGTTGTCAACTCGGACAAGTCAGCACCTTCGACTGCATTAGCACTTTCTTGCCAAAAGACTTGAGGAGAGTCATCATCGTCATCTTCGTCACCGCCTTTGTGCTCTTCGTCCAGATTGGCTCGGGTTCTTGAACGCCGTTTTGCTTGCTGTGACTCAAAGTCATCTGCGCACTTGCTTCTTCCAACCCGGCCCCACTGCAAGCAGAAGGTGTCCGCTGATAGACTTGTTCATGGCTGTTTGAACGGATCTTGCGCTTGCCAGTTTGCTTGACTTGCATGGTGCCAGGCTCATCACTGATGTCCATCGAGTCGAAGTCCAACACAGTGTCATCGACAACTTCTTGCGGCAGTACCGGTGAGAATGTGGTGAAGTCGATCTCACAAAATTGCTTGTGTGAGGGTCGATCTTCCACTTGCCCAGACTTGCCGACTCACGGAGGGGGTACTCCGATCCGTGCCTTGCTGTATAGCCTTGTGCTCACCTTGTGTACCCGTCGGTTGGGCTGGCTTGAGCTCTTCGTAATGGCCTTGGGAGATGTCGATCTCGCTGAGGGTTTGGGGTTGAGAGTTCGCTTCCGGTGCGGAAATCTTCACACCACGAACAGGGGTTCCGCGATCTTGGTCTTGAGTCACGGCGATCTCTATTTGGAGATGTCGCGATCTTGAACTTGGATCACATCGATCTCGATTCGTCCTCGGGGTCGGGGTCTTCGCTGTGCGGAAATCTTCACTCAGCAAATAGTAGTCCTGCGTCGATCTTGCCTTGGGATCGGTCCGATCTGGTCTTGGGATCGACCGATTTTGCTGGAAGTGCGCAATGTGGCTAGATAGGTGTCCTATTTCGCCAAAATGGAACGTGCCAATCTGCCTTGTGGACCGCTTCGATCTTGCTCGGTCTCGTCTTGAACTCCTTGTCCAGATCTTCTGACCACTTGAGCCGTCTTGCGATCTTGTATCCAGTCCTTTTCCTTTGCTGCTGCTACCCTAGCAGTTGAGTTGAGTGTGAGTACTTGATCGATCCGGACCCGATTGTCCGGGATCGCTCTTCTCGATCTTGGCCAACAACAATCCAAGATCGATCTTCAATGTCCTCGAATTACGCGAGCCTTAAGCCGCCGGGGAAGTCAAATCAATCTTGCCCGGAAAAGAAGGGAGGAACGCGCGTCGTGTGCAGAAGAAGTAGAGTTCAAGTCTGTTTATTTACCAACCAAATTACTAGCCAACCTATATTTAAGCCTATTCCAAACTGTAGGTCACTCTCCAAACCGATATCACCTTTAAGCTTGATCGCCCCCTTGAACACGTGTCGAAATTTCATTACCTGTACTCCAAAGATAGCGCCAACATCCCCGATATCGTACCTAAACACCAAACGAGGACCAAATCCCAAACACGGTATCAAATTCCCATTTTTGGTATCAGAGAGCCCGAAATAGTACTCAAATACCAAATGTGTCTAAATCCATTTTGCGACGTCAATTCGACCGGATTCCACTGGCTCTTTCGGTCTGAACTTTTGGGACATCCCTCATGGACCTTCCACAAGCATGTATATCACAATACAATAGCTCCATCATCGATATATCCATAATCAGCAGGGAACATGGCCGATCTGATGCCCAATTCGAGATCGTTGGGGATCGACACGGTACAATTCAACAGTAGATATCCATCTGTTCATTGTACGTGCTCCAATATCATCCTTCAGGGTTTATCTGGTCCACGAGACTCTCCACATATCTTAGAATAGCTCCCTGGACTCCCACGAATATTCACACTTCCAGATCGGGCTATAATTAACCAAAATCAGTACTCCCGTTGTGAGACCGGTAAAGAGTGTCACCGATCTGCCGGATGTTACACCTCCGTCACACAGTCATATCGCACCACCTGGTCCCAGATGTACCTTTGGCAATCATATATATCTGCGACTCGTCCCAGATTGGTCCATTGTAATCATCCCTTTCTGCTCTTCGTCCCAGATTAGTCCATTGTAATCATCCCTTTCTGCTCCTCGTCCCAAATCATTCCATGTCCATCAGTCTGGCGACAGTTGGATGGGATCGCTGATCCCCGTTGGAACCATCTTTCATCTCCTATTGGATCGCTAGATCGCTTGGTGCCGTTTTCCGCCAGTAGGTGACGTCTTAATTGGGTGGTCCCCGATCCACGTTCCTAAAATTCGATTAGTCACTTTGCCACAACCGCCCCCTGTACTGAAGTCCTTTGTACAGCAATCGGCTTCCATTTGTCACTCATCAACTTCGATCCAAGCACTCAAGTCCGTCTCATGGCCTCTCCGACGCGTCTCCCCACCTCGCCGATCTCTTCAGAAGGCTTCACCGTGCGTCTGTCTCCAGATCGCGATCCGTCGCCCAGATCGCCAGATCACGGAGGGCATACTCCCATAGTTCCAGATCGACCCGAGTTCTCCAATCCTCCCGGCCCGGGTGGATCGCTATCGACCCTCACGGGATCGACAGATCACCCACCGGAGCTAAGCTCGTCCCACGGATCGACAGATCACATCGACGCGTCTAGGCTAGACACCTTATTTGCTGTAGCGTCTCGTAGTGACATCGCTTCGATCGTGAACACCGCAGTTAACGTTCCGAGGGTGTCTGCGGAAGACGTGCGTACCACTATGGCTACTATCTCCTATTTGTGGGATCGAGAGGTCACTTTCTCCAGTCAAGCGGATACAATTCACGCGCTTCAGCAGTCGTACCGAGAGGCTGTTGCACGGGGAGGTCGCTTGCAAGAGGAGATCGACTCTCTGCATAGATCGGCCGCTCCCTTTGTCTCCTTCGTCCAGCGTCGGTACGATTAGATGCAAAGTCAATACGTCAACACCGCACACTCTTGAGCGAATGCAAGCTGTCCTTGACGACCACTTGAGATCAATCGGCGCAGGTTCTTCATCTGCAGGAGTTGTTACAAGCCGAAGATCGAGATCGGTCCAGCCTGGAGCGGCAGATGCACACTTTGGAGGCTCAGGTCCAGTCTCTCCAAGCCGATCACGATATCCTCCAACAGCAACATAGCCAGCTGACCTCCGACAAGTCTCTCCTTGAAGCAGAAGTTTTAAGGTTGAAAGGAGAGCTGGGTCGGTCCCAAGCGGAGGTCGAAGAAGGCCTGGCTGCACTCAGCGATCTCATACAGCAAGCGGATTATTTGACTCCTTTGGAAGGTCAGCTGACACATTCACAGGTCGAGAATATTAACCTCCGTCGTCAGCTTGAGGACTATACCAAGATACACGACCGGTTAAGGTTGGTGGATCAGGATCGGGATCGGGACGTATCAGAATATCGGACTCTCCTCGACACACTTAATAGTGCCATACTCGGGTCCCGGTCGTCTACGTTGGTCACTCGGCCGACGCCCAGGAGGGCTACCTCGGCCGGATCGGCCCCTGCTTCCGTTGCCCAAGGGCCGGGATCGCCTGCTCTCAGTCCCAGATCGAGATCGTCTACCCCGCCTGCCAAGCGTCAGCGTATTCCACCGAGGTCACGGTCCAGGGGTTCTTCCGCAACCCGATCAGGTTCCCGGTCACTGTCGTTGAACCCTGTTGAAAAGTGCGAAGCTTGACGACCGAAACTGGGAAGGGTGCTGGGAGTCCACTCGGAAGACCGGAGAATACACTTGGGGGCAGTTGATGGAAGATTGGAAAGTGATTGATTATCGGAGCTTATCTGCCTACGCCCTGATTAATATGTGTACACATATAAATCAGTCGGCGCGTCTAATCACCCTACTCGTCTAATCATTCCTGCGTAATCACCGACGTAAAAATATCCCGTAAAAATTACACCTTAGAGTTCGAGTTGTTACGGTAACCTTCAATACGCCCCCTCAATCCGAACTCGCACGGATGCCGAGAGCTGTCGTCAATTCCTTGTGACGAGGTCCCGAAAGTACATTGGTCATGACATCCGCCATCATCACGGAAGGCTCGCAATGCACGAGCTTCACTTCACCGCGCTTGACCTCATCACGGATGCAATTGTACTTGATGTCGATGTGCTTGGCGCGGCCATGGTTCACCGGATTCTTCGTCATCTTGATGCACGACTGGTTGTCTTCACGGATGACGAGGTCCGGTCCTGACTCGTTTGCGGCCGCCAAAATCTTACATAGCAGGCGACGGATCCACTTGCCTTCTTGGATGGTCAGACTGAGCGCGATGTACTCCGCTTCACTCGTCGACAGCGACACACTTGACTGCTTCTTGCTTTCCCAGCTCACCGGATCACCCATGAGCATGAATGCGTATCCCGAAGTCGACTTGCGATCAGCATGGTCGCCGGCCCAGTCCGCGTCCGAGTAGCCGCAGAAGTCAATCTTGTCGCCGGACTTGAAGCAGATGCCATGCGATTTGGTTCCTTGCAAGTATCGCAGAATACGCTTGACCGCTATCCAGTGCTCGGCCTGGGGGTTTCCATGAAGCGCGACACGTAGCTCACAGCAAAAGCAATGTCCGGTCGTGTCGCGGTTATCAAGTGCATTAAGGCACTCACTGCTTCACAAAACGGAGCGTCGATCTTGGTCGATGCGTTACTTGGTGTGAGTCTAGAGCTGATGTCCGTCGGGCTGATGACAGCTTTGCAATCGCTCATCCCGAACCGCTTGAGAACATCGTCCACATAGCGTCGCTGGCACATTGTCACACTCCCGTCTTCGTTGTTCACCAGCTCGATACCCAGCACAAACGCACACTTGCCGCTGTCAGTCATCTCGAAGCGCGTCTTCAAGTCGCTCTTGGTGCGCGCAATCATTTCGGTCGAGCTGCCGGTCACCAACACATCATCGACGTAGACCAGCAATAGCACGCACTCACCGTTTGCAATCTTGAGATAAAGACAAGGGTCAAATTCGGACACTTAAAATCCGATGGAGCAGACGAACTCATGGAAAGTCTTTGGTTCATACCCGTGAAGCTTGTTTTAGTCTATAGATTGCTTTCACCAGTTCGAAGCAGTCACAGTATTCATCGACTTCGACATCCTCTGGGACCGCGCAAAACACTTGTTCCTTCATTTCACCGTACAGGAAAGCTGTCACCACGTCCAGTTGTCCCAGCGTCCAGTCAAAGTATTTCGTGATCGCGATCACCATGCGGAGCGTCACATACTTGACAACTGGCGAGAACGTCTCCGTGAAGTCAATTCCATATCTTTGCTTATACCCTTTTGCCACGAGACGCGCCTTGTATTTTGCAATCGACCCATCAGCCTTGCGCTTGATCTTAAACACCCATTTGGTGCCGATGGTGTGCTGTCCAGCTGGTAGCTTGGTCGCTCGAAACACGCCCGTAGTTTCATTAAGTCCAACTCGGCGCAAATCGCCTTAAGACAATGTACTTGATCCAAACCGCCAACCGCATCTTGAAACGTTGTCAGCTCGGACAAGTCAGCACCTTCGACTGCATTAGCACTTTCTTGCCAAAAGACTTGAGGAGAGTCATCATCGTCATCTTCGTCACCGCCTTTGTGCTCTTCGTCCAGATTGGCTCGGGTTCTTGAACGCCGTTTTGCTTGCTGTGACTCAAAGTCATCTGCGCACTTGCTTCTTCCAACCCGGCCCCACTGCAAGCAGAAGGTGTCCGCTGATAGACTTGTTCATGGCTGTTTGAACGGATCTTGCGCTTGCCAGTTTGCTTGACTTGCATGGTGCCAGGCTCATCACTGATGTCCATCGAGTCGAAGTCCAACACAGTGTCATCGACAACTTCTTGCGGCAGTACCGGTGAGAATGTGGTGAAGTCGATCTCACAAAATTGCTTGTGTGAGGGTCGATCTTCCACTTGCCCAGACTTGCCGACTCACGGAGGGGGTACTCCGATCCGTGCCTTGCTGTATAGCCTTGTGCTCACCTTGTGTACCCGTCGGTTGGGCTGGCTTGAGCTCTTCGTAATGGCCTTGGGAGATGTCGATCTCGCTGAGGGTTTGGGGTTGAGAGTTCGCTTCCGGTGCGGAAATCTTCACACCACGAACAGGGGTTCCGCGATCTTGGTCTTGAGTCACGGCGATCTCTATTTGGAGATGTCGCGATCTTGAACTTGGATCACATCGATCTCGATTCGTCCTCGGGGTCGGGGTCTTCGCTGTGCGGAAATCTTCACTCAGCAAATAGTAGTCCTGCGTCGATCTTGCTTTGGGATCGGTCCGATCTGGTCTTGGGATCGGCCGATTTTGCTGGAAGTGCGCAATGTGGCTAGATAGGTGTCCTATTTCGCCAAAATGGAACGTGCCAATCTGCCTTGTGGGCCGCTTCGATCTTGCTCGGTCTCGTCTTGAACTCCTTGTCCAGATCTTCTGACCACTTGAGCCGTCTTGCGATCTTGTATCCAGTCCTTTTCCTTTGCTGCTGCTACCCTAGCAGTTGAGTTGAGTGTGAGTACTTGATCGATCCGGACCCGATTGTCCGGGATCGCTCTTCTCGATCTTGGCCAACAACAATCCAAGATCGATCTTCAATGTCCTCGAATTACGCGAGCCTTAAGCCGCCGGGGAAGTCAAATCAATCTTGCCCGGAAAAGAAGGGAGGAACGCGCGTCGTGTGCAGAAGAAGTAGAGTTCAAGTCTGTTTATTTACCAACCAAATTACTAGCCAACCTATATTTAAGCCTATTCCAAACTGTAGGTCACTCTCCAAACCGATATCACCTTTAAGCTTGATCGCCCCCTTGAACACGTGTCGAAATTTCATTACCTGTACTCCAAAGATAGCGCCAACATCCCCGATATCGTACCTAAACACCAAACGAGGACCAAATCCCAAACACGGTATCAAATTCCCATTTTTGGTATCAGAGAGCCCGAAATAGTACTCAAATACCAAATGTGTCTAAATCCATTTTGCGACGTCAATTCGACCGGATTCCACTGGCTCTTTCGGTCTGAACTTTTGGGACATCCCTCATGGACCTTCCACAAGCATGTATATCACAATACAATAGCTCCATCATCGATATATCCATAATCAGCAGGGAACATGGCCGATCTGATGCCCAATTCGAGATCGTTGGGGATCGACACGGTACAATTCAACAGTAGATATCCATCTGTTCATTGTACGTGCTCCAATATCATCCTTCAGGGTTTATCTGGTCCACGAGACTCTCCACATATCTTAGAATAGCTCCCTGGACTCCCACGAATATTCACACTTCCAGATCGGGCTATAATTAACCAAAATCAGTACTCCCGTTGTGAGACCGGTAAAGAGTGTCACCGATCTGCCGGATGTTACACCTCCGTCACACAGTCATATCGCACCACCTGGTCCCAGATGTACCTTTGGCAATCATATATATCTGCGACTCGTCCCAGATTGGTCCATTGTAATCATCCCTTTCTGCTCTTCGTCCCAGATTAGTCCATTGTAATCATCCCTTTCTGCTCCTCGTCCCAAATCATTCCATGTCCATCAGTCTGGCGACAGTTGGATGGGATCGCTGATCCCCGTTGGAACCATCTTTCATCTCCTATTGGATCGCTAGATCGCTTGTTGCCGTTTTCCGCCAGTAGGTGACGTCTTAATTGGGTGGTCCCCGATCCACGTTCCTAAAATTCGATTAGTCACTTTGCCACAACCGCCCCCTGTACTGAAGTCCTTTGTACAGCAATCGGCTTCCATTTGTCACTCATCAACTTCGATCCAAGCACTCAAGTCCGTCTCATGGCCTCTCCGACGCGTCTCCCCACCTCGCCGATCTCTTCAGAAGGCTTCACCGTGCGTCTGTCTCCAGATCGCGATCCGTCGCCCAGATCGCCAGATCACGGAGGGCATACTCCCATAGTTCCAGATCGACCCGAGTTCTCCAATCCTCCCGGCCCGGGTGGATCGCTATCGACCCTCACGGGATCGACAGATCACCCACCGGAGCTAAGCTCGTCCCACGGATCGACAGATCACATCGACGCGTCTAGGCTAGACACCTTATTTGCTGTAGCGTCTCGTAGTGACATCGCTTCGATCGTGAACACCGCAGTTAACGTTCCGAGGGTGTCTGCGGAAGACGTGCGTACCACTATGGCTACTATCTCCTATTTGTGGGATCGAGAGGTCACTTTCTCCAGTCAAGCGGATACAATTCACGCGCTTCAGCAGTCGTACCGAGAGGCTGTTGCACGGGGAGGTCGCTTGCAAGAGGAGATCGACTCTCTGCATAGATCGGCCGCTCCCTTTGTCTCCTTCGTCCAGCGTCGGTACGATTAGATGCAAAGTCAATACGTCAACACCGCACACTCTTGAGCGAATGCAAGCTGTCCTTGACGACCACTTGAGATCAACCGGCGCAGGTTCTTCATCTGCAGGAGTTGTTACAAGCCGAAGATCGAGATCGGTCCAGCCTGGAGCGGCAGATGCACACTTTGGAGGCTCAGGTCCAGTCTCTCCAAGCCGATCACGATATCCTCCAACAGCAACATAGCCAGCTGACCTCCGACAAGTCTCTCCTTGAAGCAGAAGTTTTAAGGTTGAAAGGAGAGCTGGGTCGGTCCCAAGCGGAGGTCGAAGAAGGCCTGGCTGCACTCAGCGATCTCATACAGCAAGCGGATTATTTGACTCCTTTGGAAGGTCAGCTGACACATTCACAGGTCGAGAATATTAACCTCCGTCGTCAGCTTGAGGACTATACCAAGATACACGACCGGTTAAGGTTGGTGGAGCAGGATCGGGATCGGGACGTATCAGAACATCGGACTCTCCTCGACACACTTAATAGTGCCATACTCGGGTCCCGGTCGTCTACGTTGGTCACTCGGCCGACGCCCAGGAGGGCTACCTCGGCCGGATCGGCCCCTGCTTCCGTTGCCCAAGGGCCGGGATCGCCTGCTCTCAGTCCCAGATCGAGATCGTCTACCCCGCCTGCCAAGCGTCAGCGTATTCCACCGAGGTCACGGTACAGGGGTTCTTCCGCAACCCGATCAGGTTCCCGGTCACTGTCGTTGAACCCTGTTGAAAAGTGCGAAGCTTGACGACCGAAACTGGGAAGGATGCTGGGAGTCCACTCGGAAGACCGGAGAATACACTTGGGCAGTTGATGGAAGATTGGAAAGTGATTGATTATCGGAGCTTATCTGCCTACGCCCTGATTAATATGTGTACACATATAAATCAGTCGGCGCGTCTAATCACCCTACTCGTCTAATCATTCCTGCGTAATCACCGACGTAAAAATATCCCGTAAAAATTACACCTTAGAGTTCGAGTTGTTACGGTAACCTTCAATACGCCCCCTCAATCCGAACTCGCACGGATGCCGAGAGCTGTCGTCAATTCCTTGTGACGAGGTCCCGAAAGTCCATTGGTCATGACATCCGCCATCATCACGGAAGGCTCGCAATGCACGAGCTTCACTTCACCGCGCTTGACCTCATCACGGATGCAATTGTACTTGATGTCGATGTGCTTGGCGCGGCCATGGTTCACCGGATTCTTCGTCATCTTGATGCACGACTGGTTGTCTTCACGGATGACGAGGTCCGGTCCTGACTCGTTTGCGGCCGCCAAAATCTTACATAGCAGGCGACGGATCCACTTGCCTTCTTGGATGGTCAGACTGAGCGCGATGTACTCCGCTTCACTCGTCGACAGCGACACACTTGACTGCTTCTTGCTTTCCCAGCTCACCGGATCACCCATGAGCATGAATGCGTATCCCGAAGTCGACTTGCGATCAGCATGGTCGCCGGCCCAGTCCGCGTCCGAGTAGCCGCAGAAGTCAATCTTGTCGCCGGACTTGAAGCAGATGCCATGCGATTCGGTTCCTTGCAAGTATCGCAGAATACGCTTGACCGCTATCCAGTGCTCGGCCTGGGGGTTTCCATGAAGCGCGACACGTAGCTCACAGCAAAAGCAATGTCCGGTCGTGTCGCGGTTATCAAGTGCATTAAGGCACTCACTGCTTCACAAAACGGAGCGTCGATCTTGGTCGATGCGTTACTTGGTGTGAGTCTAGAGCTGATGTCCGTCGGGCTGATGACAGCTTTGCAATCGCTCATCCCGAACCGCTTGAGAACATCGTCCACATAGCGTCGCTGGCACATTGTCACACTCCCGTCTTCGTTGTTCACCAGCTCGATACCCAGCACAAACGCACACTTGCCGCTGTCAGTCATCTCGAAGCGCGTCTTCAAGTCGCTCTTGGTGTGCGAAATCATTTCGGACGAGCTGCCAGTCACTAACACATCACCGACGTAGACCAGCAATAGCACGCACTCACCGTTTGCAATCTTGAGATAAAGACAAGGGTCAAATTCGGACACTCAAAATCCGATGGAGCAGACGAACTCATGGAAAGTCTTTGGTTCATACCCGTGAAGCTTGTTTTAGTCTATAGATTGCTTTCACCAGTTCGAAGCAGTCACAGTATTCATCGACTTCGACATCCTCTGGGACCGCGCAAAACACTTGTTCCTTCATTTCACCGTATAGGAAAGCTGTCACCACGTCCAGTTGTCCCAGCGTCCAGTCAAAGTATTTCGTGATCGCGATCACCATGCGGAGCGTCACATACTTGACAACTGGCGAGAACGTCTCCGTGAAGTCAATTCCATATCTTTGCTTATACCCTTTTGCCACGAGACGCGCCTTGTATTTTTCAATCGACCCATCAGCCTTGCGCTTGATCTTAAACACCCATTTGGTGCCGATGGTGTGCTGTCCAGCTGGTAGCTTGGTCGCTCGAAACACGCCCGTAGTTTCATTGAGTCCAACTCGGCGCAAATCGCCTTAAGACAATGTACTTGATCCAAACCGCCAATCGCATCTTGAAACGTTGTCAGCTCGGACAAGTCAGCACCTTCGACTGCATTAGCACTTTCTTGCCAAAAGACTTGAGGAGAGTCATCATCGTCATCTTCGTCACCGCCTTTGTGCTCTTCGTCCAGATTGGCTCGGGTTCTTGAACGCCGTTTTGCTTGCTGTGACTCAAAGTCATCTGCGCACTTGCTTCTTCCAACCCGGCCCCACTGCAAGCAGAAGGTGTCCGCTGATAGACTTGTTCATGGCTGTTTGAACGGATCTTGCGCTTGCCAGTTTGCTTGACTTGCATGGTGCCAGGCTCATCACTGATGTCCATCGAGTCGAAGTCCAACACAGTGTCATCGACAACTTCTTGCGGCAGTACCGGTGAGAATGTGGTGAAGTCGATCTCACAAAATTGCTTGTGTGAGGGTCGATCTTCCACTTGCCCAGACTTGCCGACTCACGGAGGGGGTACTCCGATCCGTGCCTTGCTGTATAGCCTTGTGCTCACCTTGTGTACCCGTCGGTTGGGCTGGCTTGAGCTCTTCGTAATGGCCTTGGGAGATGTCGATCTCGCTGAGGGTTTGGGGTTGAGAGTTCGCTTCCGGTGCGGAAATCTTCACACCACGAACAGGGGTTCCGCGATCTTGGTCTTGAGTCACGGCGATCTCTATTTGGAGATGTCGCGATCTTGAACTTGGATCACATCGATCTCGATTCGTCCTCGGGGTCGGGGTCTTCGCTGTGCGGAAATCTTCACTCAGCAAATAGTAGTCCTGCGTCGATCTTGCTTGGGATCGGTCCGATCTGGTCTTGGGATCGGCCGATTTTGCTGGAAGTGCGCAATGTGGCTAGATAGGTGTCCTATTTCGCCAAAATGGAACGTGCCAGTCTGCCTTGTGGACCGCTTCGATCTTGCTCGGTCTCGTCTTGAACTCCTTGTCCAGATCTTCTGACCACTTGAGCCGTCTTGCGATCTTGTATCCAGTCCTTTTCCTTTGCTGCTGCTACCCTAGCAGTTGAGTTGAGTGTGAGTACTTGATCGATCCGGACCCGATTGTCCGGGATCGCTCTTCTCGATCTTGGCACAACAATCCAAGATCGATCTTCAATGTCCTCGAATTACGCGAGCCTTAAGCCGCCGGGGAAGTCAAATCAATCTTGCCCGGAAAAGAAGGGAGGAACGCGCGTCGTGTGCAGAAGAAGTAGAGTTCAAGTCTGTTTATTTACCAACCAAATTACTAGCCAACCTATCTTTAAGCCTATTCCAAACTGTAGGTCACTCTCCAAACCGATATCACCTTTAAGCTTGATCGCCCCCTTGAACACGTGTCGAAATTTCATTACCTGTACTCCAAAGATAGCGCCAACATCCCCGATATCGTACCTAAACACCAAACGAGGACCAAATCCCAAACACGGTATCAAATTCCCATTTTTGGTATCAGAGAGCCCGAAATAGTACTCAAATACCAAATGTGTCTAAATCCATTTTGCGACGTCAATTCGACCGGATTCCACTGGCTCTTTCGGTCTGAGCTTTTGGGACATCCCTCATGGACCTTCCAACAAGCATGTATATCACAATACAATAGCTCCATCATCGATATATCCATAATCAGCAGGGAACATGGCCGATCTGATGCCCAATTCGAGATCGTTGGGGATCGACACGGTACAATTCAACAGTAGATATCCATCTGTTCATTGTACGTGCTCCAATATCATCCTTCAGGGTTTATCTGGTCCACGAGACTCTCCACATATCTTAGAATAGCTCCCTGGACTCCCACGAATATTCACACTTCCAGATCGGGCTATAATTAACCAAAATCAGTACTCCCGTTGTGAGACCGGTAAAGAGTGTCACCGATCTGCCGGATGTTACACCTCCGTCACACAGTCATATCGCACCACCTGGTCCCAGATGTACCTTTGGCAATCATATATATCTGCGACTCGTCCCAGATTGGTCCATTGTAATCATCCCTTTCTGCTCTTCGTCCCAGATTAGTCCATTGTAATCATCCCTTTCTGCTCCTCGTCCCAAATCATTCCATGTCCATCAGTCTGGCGACAGTTGGATGGGATCGCTGATCCCCGTTGGAACCATCTTTCATCTCCTATTGGATCGCTAGATCGCTTGTTGCCGTTTTCCGCCAGTAGGTGACGTCTTAATTGGGTGGTCCCCGATCCACGTTCCTAAAATTCGATTAGTCACTTTGCCACAACCGCCCCCTGTACTGAAGTCCTTTGTACAGCAATCGGCTTCCATTTGTCACTCATCAACTTCGATCCAAGCACTCAAGTCCGTCTCATGGCCTCTCCGACGCGTCTCCCCACCTCGCCGATCTCTTCAGAAGGCTTCACCGTGCGTCTGTCTCCAGATCGCGATCCGTCGCCCAGATCGCCAGATCACGGAGGGCATACTCCCATAGTTCCAGATCGACCCGAGTTCTCCAATCCTCCCGGCCCGGGTGGATCGCTATCGACCCTCACGGGATCGACAGATCACCCACCGGAGCCAAGCTCGTCCCACGGATCGACAGATCACATCGACGCGTCTAGGCTAGACACCTTATTTGCTGTAGCGTCTCGTAGTGACATCGCTTCGATCGTGAACACCGCAGTTAACGTTCCGAGGGTGTCTGCGGAAGACGTGCGTACCACGTATGGCTACTATCTCCTATTTGTGGGATCGAGAGGTCACTTTCTCCAGTCAAGCGGATACAATTCACGCGCTTCAGCAGTCGTACCGAGAGGCTGTTGCACGGGGAGGTCGCTTGCAAGAGGAGATCGACTCTCTGCATAGATCGGCCGCTCCCTTTGTCTCCTTCGTCCAGCGTCGGTGTGATTAGATGCAAAGTCAATACGTCAACACCGCACATTCTCTGAGCGAATGCAAGCTGATCTCTGACGGACCACATCGAGATCAATCGGCGCAGGTTCTTCGTCTGCACGAGCTCTGTTACAAGCCGAAGATCGAGGATCAAGGTCCAGCCTGGAGCGGCAGGTGCACACTTTGGAGGCTCAGGTCCAGTTTGCTCCAAGTCGATCTCGATTATCCTCCAACAGCAGCGTAGACTAGCTGACCTCCGACAAGTTCTTTCCTTGACAGCAGACATTTTGCAGCTTGAAAGGAGCAATTGGCTCGGTCTCAAGCGGAGGTCGCAGAGGGCCTGGCTGCGACTCAGCGATCTTATTCAACAAGTGGATTAGTTTGACTCCTCTGGAAGGTCAGTTGGCACATTTGCAGATGGAGAACGCCAACCTCCGCCGTCAGCTTGTGGACTACACTCAAGGTATACGACCAGCTACAGGTGGCGGAACAGGATCGGGATCGGGACGTATAGCGGAACACCGGACTCTCCTTCGACACACTTAATAGTGCCATACTCGGGTCCCAATCGTCTGCGTTGGTCTGCTCGGCCGACACCCAGGAGTGCTATCTCGGGCCGGATCGGCCCCTACTTCCTCTACCCAGGGGTCGAGGATCGCTTGCTCGACAGATCCAGATCGAGATTTGCCTACACCGCCTGCCAAGCGTCGACGTGTCCATCTACCGTCACAGTCCAAGGGTTTTTCTACCTCCCGTGTGGCCTCCCGGCTATTGTCGTTGAACCCCTCAACACCTTCCAAGAAACTCCCCAGATCGGTCCCACCATAGCCTTCACCCAATTCTTCTTCTTCTCCGCCTTCATCCGCGGCTCCTGGGACTGGATCGGAAAGTGGGGAGCTGACAAAGTCGGACTCTAGCTCGGATGATTTCACTCGGTCAGTGATGTCCCAATTCAGATCGGCCGCTCGTCGACGCCCGAGACTGGACGATCGATCCGCAACTCCAGACTCCTCGGCGGCCACCCCAACAAATTCCGCTCCGTCCGTGACAACTGTGCCTGGCCAAGAACCGTCACGTCCGCCTTTCCGACTGAGCCGGAGCCTCGTTATCTCTCTTATTCGACGGCTCCGGTTGCGACTGCTCCCGCAATCGATCTTCAGGGTGATGGTGATGATTATGGAGATGCGGATTTGTCGTTGCCGGAAGAGGCACCCAGCGAGGTCGGCTCCGCTAATTCGCCCCGTAGATTAACTGTGCTCCCGGCCAGCCGTCTGTCCGATAGCGAAAACAGCATCACCATTCCGGTACGCCCAGTGGATAACCGAGTCCTCGCGGCTGCCGACTTTGACGATCTCCCACCACTTCAGCAACCTCGGGATCGGTGGATCCCCAACTATTTGGCACCTTCCCGCCCGGTGGATTCTGAGATCACTCCTTGGTCAGTCTCGCGGATCGCGATGGTTTGCGTGAGGACGATGTCGATTGAGTTATTGTTCCACCACTACTCCAAGCCCAGAAATGTTTTATTCCCCTCCCACTCTCACAGACAAGTTCCTCCTACGGGGACTTGGGCGTCTGGGCTGATCTCGCGGCGACACATTGAGGCTCTATATGCCCGATCTCCCTGAGACAGCATCCTAATTCCCGTGAACCCGATCTCGTTTTTCATGACCGGGTGGTATCGGACCATGGGCACTCGTTATCTGGATCTATAGTACAGGTCAACGCCAGGCGCTGTGGGAATCCACTCACGCTTTCCCGATCTCTCCTGTTCAACGGCGATCTGATAGGTTCCTACTAACGTTTTGGCGTCAGCGGAAACAGCGGCGATCTCGTTTTGGAGCGCGCTGGAAGAATTTCCTGAAGACGATACTCCGCGGCATGATCGAAGGTAATTGCGATCTGGATATTTTGCTCGATCCCTTCTTCTTTCATTAACCACGCATGCATGAAGAACGAGTTTGGTATCCCGGATTGGGGCGTAATACCGACCCAGCCGACCTGCTAGAGGCTTCGGAAATAGCCGACCATGAGGACCCTTGGCGCAAACAGTTCCGCAACGCCCTTGGGGACCATCCGGGATCGCAAATTCCTTGTCTTTAGAACAAGTTCAAGCCTGCTACATCGTCTTAACTTTAGATCGGTGTTCGATATCGATCATTTTTCTCCATAGTGTATATCGTTCAATCGTTTTCTTTGGTAGTTCCTCCCTTTAACTCCCACAATCACTAGTCTGTCTCGATCCACATCGTTCGGTAAGGTAATTCATTGGACTGCCTCCATACTCACACCCACACACACCTTCTTCTTTCAGCTTATAATACCTCCAGGCACATCTTACAACCCCGCCCTTCAGCCTGTGCTACCGTCTAGCACACCTTGTTCCAACCGTTTTAGGTCGTCCGACTGACTTTCATGCGATTGCATCATTTCGAAACGGTTTCGACTCACTCGGTTCCGTTCAAACTCTTGAAAGATCGCCCCACAACTCAGATCGGCCTCATCCGCCCAACTTAGATCGGGATGTACCTTCCATTTCACCAGAAATTGTCGGTGTACTCGCCCATAACGGATTTTTTTACCAGATCGCACGTCCAATATTTCTTCTACTTCGTATTCCTCATCTTCAAGATCGTTCTCCCAACTGTCCTCTGGTAGCAGAGCTTCATCAAAATCTAAGCGATCTGCTTCATCTATTGTCAGCTGGTCTTTTGGCCGTTCAGGGAACGTTTTTACCTTTTTTAGCTTCGATAAATGTACAATCGGAAATAACCGATACGGAGTTTTGGCGATCTCCAATTTCACAGCGTGATCTCCACATATGTCCGCAACTCGGAATGGACCATGCCACATATGTGCTAGCTTCTTCGCATATCCCTCTTTGACTCGATCCAGGTATAGCCAAACTTGCGTTCCCACTTCGATCTCGTGTTGCTCCAAATATTCATTATGCCGATCTGCCCTCTCTTGGATCGCAGCTCGTAGTTGATCGTTCACTGCGGATCGAGCTCGCTGATATTGTCTTTGAATACTATATCTCCACCGCTTCGGATCGCGATCTCTCGTTCTCGTGTTCCCCACTGATAGCGTAGCTTCCAGCGTCGATCGTGGATCCCACCCATGAATCAGATAGAATGGGGTATCCCCCCGGATCCGATCTTGTGCGGTGTTAATTGCAAATATGAGCCGCTCAGCATACTCATCCCAATCCTGTTGATCAACATCAGCCACGTACATCTTGAGCGAATGCGTCAGGGTTTGTACCATTCGTTCGGCTGTTCCATTTGCTTGTGGCCTGTAGGCCATGGTGGCACTCTGTTTCTGTCGTACGATCCGACTGAAGGCTCGAAAAAAATCGGACATAAATTTCGGTTCCCGATCGTGCCTGATAGCCTCGCTAGCTCCGAAGCGTCGGAACACACATTCTTTGTAATTCTCCGCTACTGTTTGTGCCGTCCGTGATGAGCTAGCCTTTGCAATCACATATCCCGAGAAGAGGTCCACCCAAATGAGCAGTTCGGTGTTCCCTTTGATAGACTTGAGCAACGACGGTATATGATCCATTGCGATGATCTGGAATGGATAGGTTGCTTGTAAGTTGCCCGGGGATCTCCCATGAATCATCGGGCTTCCTTTTCCAGTTCCACAGTCATTACATTCGCTCACATATCTTTGCACACTCCGATATAGTCCTCTTCAATGGAATCGCGATCAGATCCTCTGATAAGTTCTGCCGATACCCTGGTGGCCTCCTTCTAGACTCGTATGATAGTGTTGCAAAAAATTCTGTTGCAACGTCTCAGGGATCACCAACCGCATCAAACCATCACGATCTTCTGACTTTCTTTTCGCCATGGGGTAGAAAAACAGCAGATCCTTCTCATCGATCTCGTACTATGGCGCCAGTTTTGCGCACATCTTCACCTCTCCCGCGTCTAAGTTTGATACATCGCCACTTAGATACTTCTTGAGATTGACAATCCAACGCTCTTCATCTTGAGCTTGGACAATTCGTTGTACCCTAATCCTCTGTACTGTCTCCTCTTGTATCACTTCAGCTTCATGACGTATCCTTTCGGATGATCTCGTGATCGCAGTGATCCGAGCCAGCTGACCCGTCTGCTTGGGTTTCAACAATTCATCGAGACGGTTCAGAGTCATCAGATCTTGTCGATCTTCTTCAGCTACAACAGTTCTTCCTGTTTCGTTCTGCAATGCTGTGTTGGCTAGTCGATCTGCACTTTGGTTCCATTCTCGCTTCATATGCAGAAACTCGGGGCTAGGCCAATATCGCAATTTCTCTAACGCTTTATGTTTCAAGAGTTGCAGGCCCGGGGATTTGCAGTCGATCTCACCGCGCATCTGGCGGATCACCAAATTAGAGTCCCACAAATAATTACTTTTCCCCTGTCCTAATCGGCCAGTAAAACGAAGCATAACAGCAATCCATTATACTCAGCTCCATTCACGGTGAGGTCGAGAGTGTATCTGGATTCTGCCGCCACGATCTTCCGATCGGGTAACCTCCATATCACAGCACTGTACGACCCTCCTTTCTTTTTTATCCTTGCCGATCCATCGAAACTGGCCACCAGCAACTCCTCATCTGCTTCCAATGTTGGAGGAGGCATCGATATAATAAGTCGGCAGTCCTTTCGGGGGGAGACCGCGATCAGCATCTCTTCCACCTCTTCTCTCGGGGTGATAATCGCTTCTAGCATGCCCAAAATCTCTTCTTCTCCTTTTTCGCACCTCTTCACTTCCATCGTCCAGTTCGACAGCAAAGCAGCTAACCGTCCTAATCTCCCGTTGAGCCCTCTAGATTGCATCAACCATGCTGACGTAGAATGTCGGGTCAACACAGTGATCTCCCGCGAGGCAAGCGTAGTATAGCATACATCCAAGATACGAAGTAGTGCCAGCACTTCTTTTTCCACCGTTCCGTAGTTAAGCTCATTGGGCTTCAACGTGCGGCTTGTAAACGTCACCGGATGGTACACGCCATCGTAATCCTGTATCAGGGCCGCTGAAACAGCCCACTTGCTAGCGTAGACCACGATCACGAGAGGGCGATCTGGGTCGAAGTGTTTGAGCATGGGAGCTGTAGCTATCTTAGCCTTTAGCATAGTGAAAGCAACCTTGGCTTCCTTCCATCGATCTTCGTTCAACCATTCTTCTCCTGCTGCGAGCTGAGATCGGCCGATCTCGAAGAAATCCGATTCTCTTAGCTCATATAACACCGCGGCGTACACCGCGAAATCTTCAATGAAGCGGCGGTAGTAGTTCAAACTCCCGAGAAAAGATTGCATAGCTCGCAGCGTGCTAGGGAACGGGATGTTGACCAACGACTCTAAGTTCTTGGGCTGAGGCTCCAGACCATCCACAGACACTCGATGTCCCAAATAGTCGACTTTACGGCACCCCCAAAAACTCTTCGTGAGACTGATAGACAAATTCCACTTATCACATGCTTCCAGCAATAGCTCTACTTTTGCGTACAGAGACTCCCATGAAGTGGCTGGTACGAGGATGTCGTCAATGTAAGATCGGCGTCCCAATATAGAAGGTCGTCGATCTGCCTCCGGTTCACCATCTTTGAACACGTCAATCTGGCCATCAGCGGATGATCTCTGGCCAATCTTGAGGTATCCATACAGCGCGTTGTCGACCAGACGTTGATAGATTTGGGGCGCGTTCTTAAGCCCAAAAGGCATTCGCAGCCACTCGAAAAGACCAAACGGTGTGACAAACGCTGAGATCAGTTTGGCTCGCTCAGTCATCTCAACCACCCAGAATCCACTAGCCATATCCAGCGAACAGTACCATAGGGCTTTATCTAGGTCTTCCAGCAGATCGCTGATCAACGGCATGGGATAAACCATCAGGCGCTTCAGAAGATTCACTCTTCGATCATCAATACAGGGACAAATATCCACTCCGTTCTTCTTGATGATCACCATTATCGGAGACGCCCAAGGTGACGTGGATGGCTAAAGAGATCTTGGCCGCTAACAGCCCTTTGATGAGATCTGACAGCTTCTCCCGATATTTAGGTGCGACCGGACGTACTCTTTGCGCTATTGGTGCTGCCCCACCGACATCAATATCACAGATCGCGCCTCGTGCTGCTGGTGGTAGAGCATTACCTTTACCCATGAGGAGGTGACGGCTCTTCCAGATCAGCAATCTGAGCCGCTGTTGATCCGTGGTGAGAGGCATATCGGGATCACCGATCTGAATGTCTTCAATCGTCACTTCTTCTGTAGTCGCCGACATTTCTGGTAGTACCGCCATGTGTTGCTCGATATCTTCAGCAAACAAATGTCCGCTCTCGTGGTAGTAAACTGGTGTTCCCGCGATCTCGACATCTTCAGTCTTTAACATTGCTTCCTCCTTAGGATCTTTCATCTCTCCCAGCTGCTCCGACCTCAGCAGTTTACCGGTTGGATCGGCTTTCGATAGAGACGACATGTCACGTAGCCATTCTTGATCGATATCGCGATCTCCCTTCGTTGCATGTTGGGCTCCGATTTCTTGATAGCTATCCACCCGCTCTAGTTCGGCTCCGTTGACCATTACTTCCCTCGCAACCACAACATCTGTCTTTTGCGATTCGTCATCGCCAGCTTGCTGCCTTATCATGGAAATCGCTGGAGGTATGTCTTTTAACGCATCGGACTGACGTTTCATGATGCATTTGGGAGTGGCATACGGTCGGCGATCTACCAGTGGTCCGATCTGTTCTTTTGGGAGTTCATTCACTCGATCCGTCGTAGCCTCACACGCCAGAGTTTGCCACTCCTTGTACTTCCCCGATCCGACCGTCACGAAACCTTGAGTTCGTGGTACCATATCGCCTTCGGTCCACAAGCCTAATATAGTGTGGGTGGGCAGTATGAAATCATCCTCGGTAATGTTGGTCATCTGCAGGTACTTCCTACTACCAAACCCCGAGATCACAGTGGGTACCCAGTCTGGTCCTCTGGCGACCCACAACTTCATCTTAGCCCCTACGATCCCGATCTTCACTTCCCCTTGACTCTCCGACCGGGATCACCACATGTTGGTCATTCGCCGTCACATTCTGTACCTTCGATCCGTACGCGGGGCGACGTCCTGCGAGGTGAATACGGATTTCTTCCGGGAGACATAGCGCCCCATCGGCTAGATCGAGCCGCACTCCGGCAGGCACCATAAAGTCCATGCCCAGAATCGCTTCTTGCCCTGCCAGATCGCCTACCCACACATTGAAATAGTATACCAGCGATCCCGTGAGGGTTACTTTGATCTTGGTACGTCCCGTCGTCATATACGGAGTTTCTCCGATCCCGATACATTCTTGTCGTTGACTCTCGTCAATAATGCAACCGACCTTACGAGCAAAGATGGTGTCAATGATCGACACTTCAGCACCAGAATCAAATAGCAGAGTGGCTTTTGCGTTGTTGATCTTGCCAACAGCTTTCGCCTGTTTGAACCACTTCCCGGGCGAGTAACGTTTCCAGTATCCGCGAGATTCCCCGTAAGCAAGCTCGATCTCCATAGTTGGTTCAGATCGCGAGTACCCATCGATCCGCTTCAGATGGACCACGGAAGCGACACGTTTTGACTTCGAACGAGATATATTTGTTTCCATATCTGTATCCTGCTTACTCTCGCGATCTGTCTTCTTTTTCTCCACGTATGCAATAATGCAGAGCCCAGAACGCTCGGCTCGTACCATATTCAAACCTGGCGAGCGTCCTAGTTTAACATATTCTCGGCCTTCTCTGGCAGCATCCCCGCATGCTTGTTCGGGACATACCACTGGCGGATCATGTTGTAGAACTTCTCCATGGGACATTTCCCCGGGTCATGCATCTCACCGCAGGCACGACACACGAAAAAGAAATTGTCAGAGGGATGTCCCTTACGCCCACACTTCTGACAAGTGAGCCGCTTCCAGCCACCGAGATCTCCGTGCTTGGTCGATCCGCAATGAGTACACGGCTTCGATGACATATTGCAATCTTGACAGTCTCGACGAGTGTTCGGGTCGACCGATCTCGCGTTTGCTGTAACGTCATTAGGAGATGAACGCCGATCCGTAGTAGCAGCCACGTGGACCGATCTCAATCGATCTTCCAAATCCGATCCGTAAGTGTCCGATCCTGACTCGCTGCTGACGTCCTCGGTACGGATCATCCTCACCGCTCGTGCAGGCTTAGACAGCGCCGGACCCTGAGTCCCCTTCTTTCTGAACTTGGACGATCCCATCATCA
The DNA here is from genome assembly GCA_947650285.1 of Hyaloperonospora brassicae. Lineage (NCBI taxonomy): Eukaryota > Oomycota > Peronosporomycetes > Peronosporales > Peronosporaceae > Hyaloperonospora > Hyaloperonospora brassicae. Next base: position 22,533 of record CANTFL010001459.1, read on the forward strand.
CTTTCCCTTGACGTGATCTCCCTTGTTGATATCCATGTAGTGTCTTTTGCATGGCCTCCGTGTCTTCTACATTCAGCAGTAGCAATTGATTGGACAGATCGGGGTCGTCCAAAGTGTCAATGAAATGGTTGACATGTTCCTTGCGCGCAGCTGGCAATCCAGTCATCACCGGTATCTTCGCCTGCATTCCCATCACATTAAGCCGATATAGGTACTGCAAAGGATCTTCCTCCGATCCTTTCTTTGCGTGGTAATATTGCCGGCTCGCGGACATCCCGTGTCCCGCATATTCCACAATAAAACTGTCCATCAATTCTTTCCAATTGAATCTCGTCGATCTACTCAGCTGTCGGTACCAATAACGGGCGGGGCCCACCACGAGATCACCGAAAACCAGACATCTCTCTTCGTCCGGTGCTTGGTCCCGGATGACCGCTGACTTCACTTTGCCGATCCAAGTTCGTGCTTTATCTTCTTCTTGATCCTTCCCTGAGAATTCTTTCAGTTCAGAAATCGATGAGATTCTGATCCTCTGCGTGATGCTTCCCCCTCCGGTAGTCACACCGGTCGCGGCTACGTGAGGGCGCCGTGGTTCGGGCATCCATAAATCGTCCGGGTCGTATTCCGCCTCTTGATGGATCTGCTGGTAAGTGTCCGACTCCACCGATTTCATCCCCACATCCGGCATGTCATGGCTTTCGTGCGAGGGATGGAAAAAGGCACGGCGATCTGGGTAGTGGGTCGGCTGTCGATTCATTCGCTGAGCTGTACGTTGATCCGCCTCGTACTTCCTCATGGCTGCATTGAAGTGCCGGCTTAGATCGCCCTCTTCTTGATCATTCAGCCTAGTACGGGTACCGGCCTATCTCAGTGGTATGTCGCTCTTGGCTTGTCCTTTAAAGGCGTCGGTCTTGGCTTGGCCGATCTTGTCCTTTAAAAACATACCGCCAGACGGTCCTAACGACATTCGACGAATGCTGATGGATCCATCTGATTCGCTCTCGGAGTCGTCCGAGGCGTAACGGGGCGATCCCGCGGGGTGTTTTTGGAGCGATTCCGAGGGTGTCTCGATCTTGTCTTCAGGATTATTGGCTTTTCCCACCAGCATTATCATAATCTCCACAAACTCGTTCGCCGCGTTCTTCAACTGTTCCAAGCTGCAACTCAGCAGTTCATCTCCATCAAAAGCGATAGGGCAGACACCCATGTCGTCCAACATCTGCAAAATCAAATTGATCTCGTCGACTTTGTTGGTCCCAGGAGGTGGGACCGGGATCGGCTTATCCAGAGGACCAATCAACTTAGGCTTTAATATCTTGAACACTGGATCCGTCTTGAGCAGAGTCTTCAAATGGCCATAATAGTACTGCCATTTTGCACGATCCCGTGTCTCACCCGCCGCCTCCTTCTCCCTGGACGCGATCTTCATTGGGTTGTATTCCGTATTCGGCATCGCGATCTTATCTGGTGTTTCATCGTATTCCTCTTTGACTCCGATCTTCGCTTGCACGGTTCGACCGATCTGGCGATCTTTGACGTCCGATCCCACCGATCTCGTCGTGGATCGTTCCGATCTGGTCGATCTCGCGATTGTGTTCCTCGGATTGAGGTCGGGAGATCTGTCGACGAGGAGGTAGGGTTTGGCTTTCGCCTTTGGATTTTAATCCAGCAGATCGCTCTTTGCAGATCGATCTGCGGTGGCCCCCAAAAGTACCCTGGGAGGTATTTGAGGTTTATCTTCCAGATCGATCTCTCGATCTTCCTCTTTTATTTTCATTTCATCAGAGCCCCTCCCAAAACTCTGATGACCTGAGGATCTCGTTCTTCTGCGTGTCTGCGTCGATCCCTCTGTCGCTGACACTTCAATCCCAGGTTCTTGCTTGATCTTGACATCTTCGCCATTGGACTCACGGTGAAATCCAGAGGCCTCAGAAGATCCGGGCACGCGCACCATTGTGGTGAAGTCGATCTTACAAAATTGCTTGTGTGAGGGTCGATCTTCCACTTGCCCAGACTTGCCGACTCACGGAGGGGGTACTCCGATCCGTGCCTTGTTGTATAGCCTTGTGCTCACCTTGTGTACCCGTCGGTTGGGCTGGCTTGAGCTCCTTGTAATGGACTTGAGAGATGTCGATCTCGCTGAGAGGTTGGGGTTGAGAGTTCGCTTCCGGTGCGGAAATCTTCACACCACGAACGGGGTTCTGCGATCTTGGTCTTGAGTCGCGACGATCTCTATCCGGAGATGTCGCGATCTTGAACTTGGATCACATCGATCTCGATTCGTCCTCGGGGTCGGGGTCTTCGCTGTGCGGAAATCTTCACTCAGCAAATAGTTGTCTTGCGTCGATCTTGCGTTGGGATCGGTCCGATCTGGTCTTGGGATCGGCCGATCTTGCCGGAAGTGCGCAATGTGGGTGGATCGGTTGCTTGTTTCGCCAAAATGAAACGTGCCGATCTGCCCTGTAGATCGCTTCGGTCTTGCTCGGTCTTGTCTTGAACTCCTTGTCCAGATATTCTGACCACTTGAGCCGCCTCGCGATCTTGTGACCAAAATCCTTTTCCTTTACCGTTATTTGCTGCTACTCTAGCAGTTTGAGTTGAGTTGAGTTACCTTAACCCCACCTTGGCCAAACAATCCAAGGTGAGTACACGAAACACGGCGCGTGCGATGTCTCTTGATCGACGGGAGGCCAAATATCCTGCCCGGAAGAGAAGTCTTCGACGTGCTTTATATGTAAAAACGGTAACTGTTTTATTATCCAACCACATTAATAGCCATCCTATTCTTAAGCCTATTCCAAACTGTAGGTCACTCTCCAAACCGATATCACCTTTAAGCTTGACCGCCCCCTTGAAAACGTGTCGAAATCTCGTGACCTGTGCTCCAAAGATAGCGCCAATACTCCCGATATCGTACCTAGACACCAAAAAGGGAGCAAATTCCAAATGCGGTACCTAATACCCAATTTTGATACCGAAAAGTCCAAAATAGTATCCAAATGCCGAATGTGTCTAGATCCATTTTGTGACGTCAATTCAACCGGCTTCCACTGGCTCTTTCGGTCTGAACTTTTGGGACATCACTCATGGACCTTCAACAAGCATGTTTGTCACAATACAATAGCTCCATCATCGATATATCCATGATCAGCAGCAAACATGACCGATCTGATGCCCAATTCGAGTTCGTTGAGGATCGACACAGTGCGATCCGGCCCTATATGTTCTTCCGTTCGTTGTACATGGTCCGATACCATCCTCAAGGGTTTATCCGCACAATGGGACCATCCACATTTCTCACAACGGTCCCACGGACTCCCACAAACATCCCCACTTCCAGATCGGTCCATAATTAACCTAAATCAGTACTCCCATTGGAGATCGGTGATGTGTATCTTCGATCACCTGGATGCTGCAACTTTGTCACAGAGTCACGTCGCATCGCTTGGTCTCAGAAGTACCTTTCTCAGTTCAGATCGGTCTTCTGGTTCAATCTAGTCCCTCGTCCCAGATTGCACCGTGGAAATCATCGATGTCTGCGACTCGTCCCAGATTGTTCCAAGAAAATCACCCCTTTCTGCCCCTCGTCTCAGACCGTTCCACGTCAATCCTTCGGCCGACCGTTGGATCGTTCCTTCGATCTCCGTGGGATTACCTTCCGTCTCTCATCGGATCGCCAGATCACTTGGTGCCATTAATCACCAGTACGTGGCGCCTCAATTAGATGATGGCAACCGATCCATTTCATAAAATTTAATTAAAGACTTTGCCACAGTGACGTCTTAATTGGGTGGTCCCCGATCCACGTTCCTAAAATTCGATTAGTCACTTTGCCACAACCGCTCCTGTACTGAAGTCCTTTGTACAGCAATCGGCTTCCATTTGTCACTCATCAACTTCGATCCAAGCACTCAAGTCCGTCTCATGGCCTCTCCGACGCGTCTCCCCACCTCGCCGATCTCTTCAGAAGGCTTCACCGTGCGTCTGTCTCCAGATCGCGATCCGTCGCCCAGATCGCCAGATCACGGAGGGCATACTCCCATAGTTCCAGATCGACCCGAGTTCTCCAATCCTCCCGACCCGGGTGGATCTCTATCGACCCTCATGGGATCGACAGATCACCCACCGGAGCTAAGCTCGTCCCACGGATCGACAGATCACATCGACGCGTCTAGGCTAGACACCTTATTTGCTGTAGCGTCTCGTAGTGACATCGCTTCGATCGTGAACACGGCAGTTAACGTTCCGAGGGTGTCTGCGAAAGACGTGCGTACCACGTTGGCTACTATCTCCTATTTGTGGTATCGAGAGGTCACTTTCTCCAGTCAAGCGGATACGATTCACGCGCTTCAGCAGTCGTACCGAGAGGCTGTTGCACGGGGAGGTCGCTTGCAAGAGGAGATCGACTCTCTGCATAGATCGGCCGCTCCCTTTGTCTCCTTCGTCCAGCGTCGGTACGATTAGATGCAAAGTCAATACGTCAACACCGCACACTCTTGAGCGAATGCAAGCTGTCCTTGACGAACACTTGAGAGCAACCGGCGCAGGTTCTTCATCTGCAGGAGTTGTTACAAGCCGAGGATCGAGATCGGTCCAGCCTGGAGCGGCAGATGCACACTTTGGAGGCTCAGGTCCAGTCTCTCCAGCCGATCACGATATCCTCCAACAGCAACATAGCCAGCTGACCTCCGACAAGTCTCTCCTTGAAGCAGAAGTTTTAAGGTTGAAAGGAGAGCTGGGTCGGTCCCAAGCGGAGGTCGAAGAAGGCCTGGCTGCACTCAGCGATCTCATACAGCAAGTGGATTATTTGAATCCTTTGGAAGGTCAGCTGACACATTCACAGGTCGAGAATATTAACCTCCGTCGTCAGCTTGAGGACTATACCAATATACACGACCGGTTAAGGTTGGTGGAGCAGGATCGGGATCGGGACGTATCAGAACATCGGACTCTCCTCGACACACTTAATAGTGCCATACTCGGGTCCCGGTCGTCTACGTTGGTCACTCGGCCGACGCCCAGGAGGGCTACCTCGGCCGGATCGGCCCCTGCTTCCGTTGCCCAAGGGCCGGGATCGCCTGCTCTCAGTCCCAGATCGAGATCGTCTACCCCGCCTGCCAAGCGTCAGCGTATTCCACCGAGGTCACGGTACAGGGGTTCTTCCGCAACCCGATCAGGTTCCCGGTCACTGTCGTTGAACCCTGTTGAAAAGTGCGAAGCTTGACGACCGAAACTGGGAAGGATGCTGGGACTCCACTCGGAAGACCGGAGAATTTACTTAGGCAGTTGATGGAAGATTGGAAAGTGATTGATTATCGGAGCTTATCTGCCTACGCCCTGATTTATATGTGTACACGTATAAATCAGTCGGCGCGTTTAATCACCCTACTCGTCTAATCATATCTGCGTAATCACCGACGTAAAAATATCCCGTAAAAATTACACCTTAGAGTTCGGGTTGTTACGGGAATCTTCAATACGCCCCCTCAATCCGAACTCGCACGGATGCCGAGAGCTGTCGTCAATTCCTTGTGACGAGGTCCCGAAAGTCCATTGGTCATGACATCCGACATCATCACGGAAAGCTCGCAATACTCGAGCTTCACTTCACCGCGCTTGACCTCATCACGGATGCAATTGTACTTGATGTCGATGTACTTGGCGCGGCCATGGTCCACCGGATTCTTCGTCATCTTGATGCACGACTGGTTGTCTTCACGGATGACGAGGTCCGGTCCTGACTCGTTTGCGGCCGCCAAAATATCGCATAGCAGGCGACGGATCTACTTGCCTTCTTGGATGGTCAGACTGAGCGCGATGTACTCTGCTTCACTCGTCGACAGCGACACACTTGACTGCTTCTTGCTTTCCCAGCTCACCGGATCACCCATGAGCATGAATGCGTATCCCGAAGTCGACTTGCGATCAGCATGGTCGCCGGCCCAGTCCGCGTCCGAGTAGCCGCAGAAGTCAATCTTGTCGCCGAACTTGAAGCAGATGCCATGCGATTCGGTTCCTTGCAAGTATCGCAGAATACGCTTGACCGCTATCCAGTGCTCGGCTTGGGGGTTTCCATGAAGCGCGACACGTAGCTCACAGCAAAAGCAATGTCCGGTCGTGTCGCGGTTATCAAGTGCATTAAAGCACTCACTGCTTCACAAAACGGAGCGTCGATCTTGGTCGATGCGTTACTTGGTGTGAGTCTAGAGCTGATGTCCGTCGGGCTGATGACAGCTTTGCAATCGCTCATCCCGAACCGCTTGAGAACATCGTCCACATAGCGTCGCTGGCACATTGTCACACTCCCGTCTTCGTTGTTCACCAGCTCGATACCCAGCACAAACGCACACTTGCCGCTGTCAGTCATCTCGAAGCGCGTCTTCAAGTCGCTCTTGGTGTGCGAAATCATTTCGGACGAGCTGCCAGTCACTAACACATCACCGACGTAGACCAGCAATAGAACGCACTCACCGTTTGCAATCTTGAGATAAAGACAAGGGTCAAATTCGGACACTCAAAATCCGATGGAGCAGACGAACTCATGGAAAGTCTTTGGTTCATACCCGTGAAGCTTGTTTTAGTCTATAGATTGCTTTCACCAGTTCGAAGCAGTCACAGTATTCATCGACTTCGACACCCTCTGGGACCGCGCAAAACACTTATTCCTTCGTTTCACCGTATAGGAAAGCTGTCACCACGTCCAGTTGTCCCAGCGTCCAGTCAAAGTATTTCGTGATCGCGATCACCATGCGGAGCGTCACATACTTGACAACTGGCGAGAACGTCTCCGTGAAGTCAATTCCATATCTTTGCTTATACCCTTTTGCCACGAGACGCGCCTTGTATTTTTCAATCGACCCATCAGCCTTGCGCTTGATCTTAAACACCCATTTGGTGCCGATGGTGTGCTGTACAGCTGGTAGCTTGGTCGCTCGAAACACGCCCGTAGTTTCATTGAGTCCAACTCGGCGCAAATCGCCTTAAGACAATGTACTTGATCCAAACCGCCAATCGCATCTTGAAACGTTGTCAGCTCGGACAAGTCAGCACCTTCGACTGCATTAGCACTTTCTTGCCAAAAGACTTGAGGAGAGTCATCATCGTCATCTTCGTCACCGCCTTTGTGCTCTTCGTCCAGATTGGCTCGGGTTCTTGAACGCCGTTTTGCTTGCTGTGACTCAACGTCATCTGCGCACTTGCTTCTTCCAACCCGGCCCCACTGCAAGCAGAAGGTGTCCGCTGACAGACTTGTTCATGGCTGTTTGAACGGATCTTGCGCTTGCCAGTTTGGTTGTAGGTCGTCTGACGCACGTCGTCATCGTTGATCGCCAGGAGGTCGAGGTCCAACTCCGCATCTTCATCGTCTTCACTTGATCGGTCCATCGAAAAGTCAAAAGTCGATTCGTCGAAGGTGATGTCACGACTGATCACCACTTGGCTCGCCTCAATGTCGTACACTCGGTAAGCCTTTGACGCTTCTTCGTAGCCCATGAACATCCCTGCACGAGCCTTCGGGTCCCACTTCAGTCGCTTCTCCCTCGGTGTCAGGATGTAAGCTCGACATCCAAACACGCGCATGTGCTTGACAATCGGTTTCGACTTGTACACGATCTCGAACGGAGTCTTGTGGTCGATCTTGGGTGAAGGCAGGCGGTTCTTGATGTAGATCGCCGTCATTGCCGCTTCAGCCCAGAAGCACTTCTCCAGTTTTGCATGGTGTAGCAAGCTGCGTCCGATCGTGACAATGGTCCGTATCGCGCGTTCTGCGGTGCCGTTGGTCTGGTGTGCATACGGCACCGTGACCTGCTGCTCGATACCTTGATCTTCGTAGAAGGTCTTGATCGAGTTGGTCGCAAACTCATGCGCTCCATCATGCCGAACGAACTTGATCTTCTTGCCGGACTGCGTCTGGATCTTGAGAACGTAGCTCCTGATGTAGTCTTCACTCTCAGACTTGGACCGCAGACAGAAGCCCTTCATGCACCTGATTGCTTCGTCAAACACAAGCACCAAGTATCTGCTGCCGCCGATCGAGACTTGTTCCATTGGCCCGCAGATGTCGAAGTGCAGGAACTCGAGCACACAATATTGACGCTTGTCACGATTGGTTGGGAATGGTTTTTGGACCATCTTCCCTTGCTAAAAAACCGCGACACACTTGGCCCAGTCGAGTTGGGAGGCGCCTTGGCTTCCTTGATCATGCCGGTGGCCACCATATTGCGCAGAACATCGAGGGGTGCATGACCCATGCGCGCGTGCAAGTCGATGGTCCCGTTGCGTGTCGCTGCATTCGCCGATCGTTGAGGAGTTCGCAGCCAGTAGAGTCCATCGACGAGATCCGCTGTTGCCACAACTTGCGTGGAATTCTTGCGCGTTACTTGCATCTTGGACCCATCGAACATGATTTGAAACTTGCCATTTTTGTTGATCTGCGGCACCGAAAGCAGATTCTTGCTCATACTTGGCACGAACAGCACGTCCTTGATCTCAATGTCGCGTTCGTCGCCATTGGGCAAAACCACCCGTTCCATGATGGTTCCCACACCCTTGATTGCAGCCTTGCTGCCATCAGCCACCGATAGCTCGCCTTCCTCTCGCTCATTCAGGCTTGCATACTTGGCCTTATCGTTGCAGATATGATGCGTCGCACCGCTGTCGACCGCCCACATCTCTGGCATATTCTTGCCCGTTCAAAGTCCAGCCTCCAGCGAAACCGCAAACGAAACTCGATCGTAGTCGTTGTCGTAGTTGCTGTTGGTTCGCCACTGAACGTTGTTGGCTCCACGTCCACGAGCATTGTTGCCGCCGCGTCGAGATTCTCCTTGATTTTCGTCCTTCGGCTTGGTCCAGCACCGCTCCGCCGTGTGCCTCAATTTTCCGCAGTACGTACACTGGCGAGGTTCACGCTCAGCACTGAACGCCTTCGCCGCGTCTTCAGTCTTCACCAATGTCTTCTTGTCACCTTGCCTCTTGATGTGCGCATTCGTGAGCACTCTTACGACGTCTCGCGATCGCAGTTCCGCGCGGCTCATCTCCAAGTTGAGAACGACGTTCTCGTAGCTCTTGGAGAGGCTGCGCAACAAGCAGATCGCCGCGTCTTCGTCCTCCATCTTGGCGCCGATGCTGCTGAGCTTCGCGCTGATGTTGAGGACTTCATTGCAATGATACATCACATTGCCGCCTTCCGCCATCTCCATGCCGAACAGTTGTCGCTTCAAGAAGATCCGTCCCTCCTTCTGCGACCCACCATACCGTGTCTTCAAACGCGCCCACGCGATCCACGCCTCCTCACAATCATCGACGATGTGATGGTAGTCGGCGTCCATCTGGGGCAACATCAGTTCGAACGCGATGTTGCTCGCCTTGACGTAGTCGTCCATGGCGCGAGGGCCCGCGACGTCTGGGTTCACCACGTGCCACGACGACTTGGTAAAGAACACGTCACGCATGTAGCGGCTACATGTCGCGTAGTTGTCTCCGTTATACTTGTCGATGAAGACCTTGGTGGCGGAATCTTGGGCAGAGAACATCGTGCTTGGGCTCATATCGTGTCGAAAGGTGCGAAGCTTGACGACCGAAACTGGGAAGGATGCTGGGACTCCACTCGGAAGACCGGAGAATTTACTTAGGCAGTTGATGGAAGATTGGAAAGTGATTGATTATCGGAGCTTATCTGCCTACGCCCTGATTTATATGTGTACACGTATAAATCAGTCGGCGCGTTTAATCACCCTACTCGTCTAATCATATCTGCGTAATCACCGACGTAAAAATATCCCGTAAAAATTACACCTTAGAGTTCGGGTTGTTACGGGAATCTTCAATACGCCCCCTCAATCCGAACTCGCACGGATGCCGAGAGCTGTCGTCAATTCCTTGTGACGAGGTCCCGAAAGTCCATTGGTCATGACATCCGACATCATCACGGAAAGCTCGCAATACTCGAGCTTCACTTCACCGCGCTTGACCTCATCACGGATGCAATTGTACTTGATGTCGATGTGCTTGGCGCGGCCATGGTCCACCGGATTCTTCGTCATCTTGATGCACGACTGGTTGTCTTCACGGATGACGAGGTCCGGTCCTGACTCGTTTGCGGCCGCCAAAATATCGCATAGCAGGCGACGGATCCACTTGCCTTCTTGGATGGTCAGACTGAGCGCGATGTACTCTGCTTCACTCGTCGACAGCGACACACTTGACTGCTTCTTGCTTTCCCAGCTCACCGGATCACCCATGAGCATGAATGCGTATCCCGAAGTCGACTTGCGATCAGCATGGTCGCCGGCCCAGTCCGCGTCCGAGTAGCCGCAGAAGTCAATCTTGTCGCCGAACTTGAAGCAGATGCCATGCGATTCGGTTCCTTGCAAGTATCGCAGAATACGCTTGACCGCTATCCAGTGCTCGGCTTGGGGGTTTCCATGAAGCGCGACACGTAGCTCACAGCAAAAGCAATGTCCGGTCGTGTCGCGGTTATCAAGTGCATTAAGGCACTCACTGCTTCACAAAACGGAGCGTCGATCTTGGTCGATGCGTTACTTGGTGTGAGTCTAGAGCTGATGTCCGTCGGGCTGATGACAGCTTTGCAATCGCTCATCCCGAACCGCTTGAGAACATCGTCCACATAGCGTCGCTGGCACATTGTCACACTCCCGTCTTCGTTGTTCACCAGCTCGATACCCAGCACAAACGCACACTTGCCGCTGTCAGTCATCTCGAAGCGCGTCTTCAAGTCGCTCTTGGTGTGCGAAATCATTTCGGACGAGCTGCCAGTCACTAACACATCACCGACGTAGACCAGCAATAGAACGCACTCACCGTTTGCAATCTTGAGATAAAGACAAGGGTCAAATTCGGACACTCAAAATCCGATGGAGCAGACGAACTCATGGAAAGTCTTTGGTTCATACCCGTGAAGCTTGTTTTAGTCTATAGATTGCTTTCACCAGTTCGAAGCAGTCACAGTATTCATCGACTTCGACACCCTCTGGGACCGCGCAAAACACTTATTCCTTCGTTTCACCGTATAGGAAAGCTGTCACCACGTCCAGTTGTCCCAGCGTCCAGTCAAAGTATTTCGTGATCGCGATCACCATGCGGAGCGTCACATACTTGACAACTGGCGAGAACGTCTCCGTGAAGTCAATTCCATATCTTTGCTTATACCCTTTTGCCACGAGACGCGCCTTGTATTTTTCAATCGACCCATCAGCCTTGCGCTTGATCTTAAACACCCATTTGGTGCCGATGGTGTGCTGTACAGCTGGTAGCTTGGTCGCTCGAAACACGCCCGTAGTTTCATTGAGTCCAACTCGGCGCAAATCGCCTTAAGACAATGTACTTGATCCAAACCGCCAATCGCATCTTGAAACGTTGTCAGCTCGGACAAGTCAGCACCTTCGACTGCATTAGCACTTTCTTGCCAAAAGACTTGAGGAGAGTCATCATCGTCATCTTCGTCACCGCCTTTGTGCTCTTCGTCCAGATTGGCTCGGGTTCTTGAACGCCGTTTTGCTTGCTGTGACTCAACGTCATCTGCGCACTTGCTTCTTCCAACCCGGCCCCACTGCAAGCAGAAGGTGTCCGCTGAAAGACTTGTTCATGGCTGTTTGAACGGATCTTGCGCTTGCCAGTTTGCTTGACTTGCATGGTGCCAGGCTCATCACTGATGTTTATCTAGTCGAAGTCCAACACAGTGTCATCGACAACTTCTTGCGGCAGTACCGGTGAGAATGTGGTGAAGTCGATCTCACAAAATTGCTTGTGCGAGGGTCGATCTTCCACTTGCCCAGACTTGCCGACTCACGGAGGGGGTACTCCGATCCGTGCCTTATTGTATAGCCTTGTGCTCACCTTGTGTACCCGTCGGTTGGTCTGGCTTGAGCTCTTCGTAATGGCCTTGGGAGATGTCGATCTCGCTGAGGATTTGGGGTTGAGGGTTCGCTTCCGGTGCGGAAATCTTCGAACCACGAACAGGGGTTCCGAGATCTTGGTCATGAGTCACGGCGGTCTCTATTTGGAGATGTCGCGATCTTGAACTTGGATCACATCGATCTCGATTCGTCCTCGGGGTCGGGGTCTTCGCTGTGCGGAAATCTTCACTCAATTAATAATAGTCTTGCGTCGATATTGCCTCGGGATCGGCCGATTTTGCTGGAAGTGCGCAATGTGGCTAGATAGGTGTCCTATTTCGCCAAAATGGAACGTGCCAGTCTGCCTTGTGGACCGCTTCGATCTTGCTCGGTCTCGTCTTGAACTCCTTGTCCAGATCTTCTTACCACTTGAGCCGTCTTGCGATCTTGTATCCAGTCCTTTTCTTTGCTGCTGCTACCCTAGCAGTTGAGTTGAATGTGAGTACTTGATCGATCCGGACCCGATTGTCCGGGATCGCTCTTCTCGATCTTGGCCAACAATCCAAGATCGATCTTCTGTGTCCTCAAATTACGCGAGCCTTAAGCCACCGGGGAAGTCAAATCAATCTTGCCCGGAAAAGAAGGGAGGAACGCGCGTCGTGTGCAGAAGAAGTAGAGTTCAAGTCTGTTTATTTACCAACCAAATTACTAGCCAACCTATCTTTACGGATATTCCAAACTGTAGGTCACTCTCCAAACTGATATCACCTTTAAGCTTGATCGCCCCCTTGAACACGTGTCAAAATTTCGTGACCTGTACTCCAAAGATAGCGCCAATACTCCCGATATCGTACCTAGACACCAAAAAGGGACCAAATTCGAAATACGGTACCAAATGCCCACTTTTGGTACCGAACAGTCCAAAATAGTATCTAAACACGGAATGTGTCTAAATCTACTTTGCAACGTTAGTTCAACCGGCTTCCACTGGCTCTTTCGGTCTGAACTTTTGGGACATCGCTCGAGGATCTCCAACAAGCATGTAAATCATCATACAATATCTCCATCAGCGATATATCCATAACCAGCTGGGAACATGGCCGATCTGGTGTCCAATTCGAGATCGTTGAGGATTGACACAGTGCGATCCGGTCATATATGTCATTTCCGTTCATTGTGCATGCTCCGATACTATACTCAACGGTTAATCCGCACAATAAGACCATCCACAATTCTCACAACGGTCCCACGGACCCCCACAAACATCCCCACTTCCAGATCGGTCCGTAATTAACCTAAATCAGTACTCCCTTTGGGAGACCCGTAGAGAGTGTCACCGGTCTGCAGGATGTTACACCTTCGTCACAGAGTCACATCACATCACCTGATCTCAGACCTTTGTCCCAGATCGCTCCATGGAAATCGTTCTACCTGTCGTCTTGTCCCAGATCACCCCGTGTCAGACCGTTCCATAACCATCAGTCTGACGACAATTGGATCGGATCGCCGATACCGTTTAGATCGCCTTCCGTCTCCTTATTGGATATACAGGTCCCATGGCCTCATTTTCCACCAATAAGTGGCGTCCCAAATGTGTAGCCACCGATCCTCGTACAAAATTTGATGAGTGACTTCACCACAACCGCCCCCTGTACTGAAGTCCATTGTACAGCAATTGACCTCAGTGCAGTCACTCATCAACTTCGCTCCAACCACTCAAGTCCGTCTCATGGCCTTTCCAACGAATCTCCCCACCTCGCCGATCTCGTCAGAAGGCTCCACCGTGTTTCTGTCTCCGGATCGCGACCCGTCGTCTGGATCGCCGGATCGCGGGAGGTTTGCTCCAATCTTCCTAAAGAAGTCTACACCGCAAAGTGAAGACGACTTGTGCTGGAGAAGGAATGTTTGGAAGTGATTGATTTAAAGGTCTTAGCTCTGCCTACCCTAGACCGCATTCAATCGCATGGTGCATCGAATCAACCTGATTTACACGCGTCCAATCATCCTACGCGTCTAATCATCTCTGAGGTAATTACCGACGTAAACACTATCCCGTAAGAACTACGCTCTAAGTTCGGATTGTATCGGTAACCCTCAACAACTCTCACGACGTCTCGCGATCGCAGTTCCGCGCGGCTCATCTCCAAGTTGAGAACGACGTTCTCGTAGCTCTTGGGGAGGCTGCGCAACAAGCAGATCGCCACGTCTTCGTCCTCCATCTTGGCGCCGATGCTGCTGAGCTTCGCGCTGATGTTGAGGACTTCATTGCAATGATGCATCACATTGCCGCCTTCCGCCATCTCCATGCTGAATAGTTGTCGCCTCAAGAAGATCCGTCCCGACTTCTGCGACCCACCATACCGTGTCTTCAACCGCGCCCACGCAGACCATGCTTCTTCGCAGTCATCAACCACGTGATGGCAATCCGCGTTCACGTGCAACAACATCAATCCGAACGCGATGTTGCTGGTCTTGACATACTCCTCCATGGCGCGAGGATCGGCGAAGGTGGGGCTGGTCTCCTGGTCCACCGCGTGCCACGTCGACTTGGTCAGGAACACGCCACGCATGTAGCGGCTCCACGTCGCGTAGTTGTCGCCATCGAACTTGTCGATGGAGACCTTGGTGGCGGAATCTTGGGCAGAGGACATCGTGCTTGGGCTCATAACCTGTTAAAGTCTTGAGAGCACTGGACGAGTGAGTATACGAAGCTTGAAGAACGCTAAAGCAGTCTACACCGCAAAGTGAAGACGACTTGTGCTGGAGAAGGAATGTTTGGAAGTGATTGATTTATAGGTCTTAGCTCTGCCTACCCTAGACTGCATTCAATCACATGGTGCATCGAATCAACCTGATTTACACGCGTCCAATCATCCTACGCGTCTAATCATCTCTGAGGTAATTACCGACGTAAACACTATCCCGTAAGAACTACGCTCTAAGTTCGGATTGTATCGGTAACCCTCAACAACTCTCACGACGTCTCGCGATCGCAGTTCCGCGCGGCTCATCTCCAAGTTGAGAACGACGTTCTCGTAGCTCTTGGGGAGGCTGCGCAACAAGCAGATCGCCACGTCTTCGTCCTCCATCTTGGCGCCGATGCTGCTGAGCTTCGCGCTGATGTTGAGGACTTCATTGCAATGATGCATCACATTGCCGCCTTCCGCCATCTCCATGCTGAACAGTTGTCGCTTCAAGAAGATCCGTCCCGCCTTCTGCGACCCACCATACCGTGTCTTCAACCGCGCCCACGCAGACCATGCTTCTTCGCAGTCATCAACCACGTGATGGCAATCCGCGCTCATGTGCAACAACATCAATCCGAACGCGATGTTGCTGGTCTTGACATACTCCTCCATGGCGCGAGGATCGGCGAAGGTGGGGCTGGTCTCCCGGTCCACCGCGTGCCACGTCGACTTGGTCAGGAACACGCCACGCATGTAGCGGCTCCACGTCGCGTAGTTGTCGCCATCGAACTTGTCGATGGAGACCTTGGTGGCGGAATCTTGGGCAGAGGACATCGTGCTTGGGCTCATAACCTGTTAAAGTCTTGAGAGCACTGGACGAGTGAGTATACGAAGCTTGAAGAACGCTAAAGCAGTCTACACCGCAAAGTGAAGACGACTTGTGCTGGAGAAGGAATGTTTGGAAGTGATTGATTTATAGGTCTTAGCTCTGCCTACCCTAGACTGCATTCAATCACATGGTGCATCGAATCAACCTGATTTACACGCGTCCAATCATCCTACGCGTCTAATCATCTCTGAGGTAATTACCGACGTAAACACTATCCCGTAAGAACTACGCTCTAAGTTCGGATTGTCATCGGTAACCCTCAACAACTCTCACGACGTCTCGCGATCGCAGTTCCGCGCGGCTCATCTCCAAGTTGAGAACGACGTTCTCGTAGCTCTTGGGGAGGCTGCGCAACAAGCAGATCGCCACGTCTTCGTCCTCCATCTTGGCGCCGATGCTGCTGAGCTTCGCGCTGATGTTGAGGACTTCATTGCAATGATGCATCACATTGCCGCCTTCCGCCATCTCCATGCTGAACAGTTGTCGCTTCAAGAAGATCCGTCCCGCCTTCTGCGACCCACCATACCGTGTCTTCAACCGCGCCCACGCAGACCATGCTTCTTCGCAGTCATCAACCACGTGATGGCAATCCGCGCTCATGTGCAACAACATCAAGCCGAACGCGATGTTGCTGGTCTTGACATACTCCTCCATGGCGCGAGGATCGGCGAAGGTGGGGCTGGTCTCCCGGTCCACCGCGTGCCACGTCGACTTGGTCAGGAACACGCCACGCATGTAGCGGCTCCACGTCGCGTAGTTGTCCCCATCGAACTTGTCGATGGAGACCTTGGTGGCGGAATCTTGGGCAGAGGACATCGTGCTTGGGCTCATAACCTGTTAAAGTCTTGAGAGCACTGGACGAGTGAGTATACGAAGCTTGAAGAACGCTAAAGCAGTCTACACCGCAAAGTGAAGACGACTTGTGCTGGAGAAGGAATGTTTGGAAGTGATTGATTTATAGGTCTTAGCTCTGCCTACCCTAGACTGCATTCAATCACATGGTGCATCGAATCAACCTGATTTACACGCGTCCAATCATCCTACGCGTCTAATCATCTCTGAGGTAATTACCGACGTAAACACTATCCCGTAAGAACTACGCTCTAAGTTCGGATTGTATCGGTAACCCTCAACAACTCTCACGACGTCTCGCGATCGCAGTTCCGCGCGGCTCATCTCCAAGTTGAGAACGACGTTCTCGTAGCTCTTGGGGAGGCTGCGCAACAAGCAGATCGCCACGTCTTCGTCCTCCATCTTGGCGCCGATGCTGCTGAGCTTCGCGCTGATGTTGAGGACTTCATTGCAATGATGCATCACATTGCCGCCTTCCGCCATCTCCATGCTGAACAGTTGTCGCTTCAAGAAGATCCGTCCCGCCTTCTGCGACCCACCATACCGTGTCTTCAACCGCGCCCACGCAGACCATGCTTCTTCGCAGTCATCAACCACGTGATGGCAATCCGCGTTCACGTGCAACAACATCAAGCCGAACGCGATGTTGCTGGTCTTGACATACTCCTCCATGGCGCGAGGATCGGCGAAGGTGGGGCTGGTCTCCCGGTTCACCGCGTGCCACGTCGACTTGGTCAGGAACACGCCACGCATGTAGCGGCTCCACGTCGCGTAGTTGTCGCCATCGAACTTGTCGATGGAGACCTTGGTGGCGGAATCTTGGGCAGAGGACATCGTGCTTGGGCTCATAACCTGTTAAAGTCTTGAGAGCACTGGACGAGTGAGTATACGAAGCTTGAAGAACGCTAAAGCAGTCTACACCGCAAAGTGAAGACGACTTGTGCTGGAGAAGGAATGTTTGGAAGTGATTGATTTATAGGTCTTAGCTCTGCCTACCCTAGACTGCATTCAATCACATGGTGCATCGAATCAACCTGATTTACACGCGTCCAATCATCCTACGCGTCTAATCATCTCTGAGGTAATTACCGACGTAAACACTATCCCGTAAGAACTACGCTCTAAGTTCGGATTGTATCGGTAACCCTCAACAACTCTCACGACGTCTCGCGATCGCAGTTCCGCGCGGCTCATCTCCAAGTTGAGAACGACGTTCTCGTAGCTCTTGGGGAGGCTGCGCAACAAGCAGATCGCCACGTCTTCGTCCTCCATCTTGGCGCCGATGCTGCTGAGCTTCGCGCTGATGTTGAGGACTTCATTGCAATGATGCATCACATTGCCGCCTTCCGCCATCTCCATGCTGAACAGTTGTCGCTTCAAGAAGATCCGTCCCGCCTTCTGCGACCCACCATACCGTGTCTTCAACCGCGCCCACGCAGACCATGCTTCTTCGCAGTCATCAACCACGTGATGGCAATCCGCGCTCATGTGCAACAACATCAAGCCGAACGCGATGTTGCTGGTCTTGACATACTCCTCCATGGCGCGAGGATCGGCGAAGGTGGGGCTGGTCTCCCGGTCCACCGCGTGCCACGTCGACTTGGTCAGGAACACGCCACGCATGTAGCGGCTCCACGTCGCGTAGTTGTCGCCATCGAACTTGTCGATGGAGACCTTGGTGGCGGAATCTTGGGCAGAGGACATCGTGCTTGGGCTCATAACCTGTTAAAGTCTTGAGAGCACTGGACGAGTGAGTATACGAAGCTTGAAGAACGCTAAAGCAGTCTACACCGCAAAGTGAAGACGACTTGTGCTGGAGAAGGAATGTTTGGAAGTGATTGATTTATAGGTCTTAGCTCTGCCTACCCTAGACTGCATTCAATCGCATGGTGCATCGAATCAACCTGATTTACACGCGTCCAATCATCCTACGCGTCTAATCATCTCTGAGGTAATTACCGACGTAAACACTATCCCGTAAGAACTACGCTCTAAGTTCGGATTGTATCGGTAACCCTCAACAACTCTCACGACGTCTCGCGATCGCAGTTCCGCGCGGCTCATCTCCAAGTTGAGAACGACGTTCTCGTAGCTCTTGGGGAGGCTGCGCAACAAGCAGATCGCCACGTCTTCGTCCTCCATCTTGGCGCCGATGCTGCTGAGCTTCGCGCTGATGTTGAGGACTTCATTGCAATGATGCATCACATTGCCGCCTTCCGCCATCTCCATGCTGAACAGTTGTCGCTTCAAGAAGATCCGTCCCGCCTTCTGCGACCCACCATACCGTGTCTTCAACCGCGCCCACGCAGACCATGCTTCTTCGCAGTCATCAACCACGTGATGGCAATCCGCGCTCATGTGCAACAACATCAAGCCGAACGCGATGTTGCTGGTCTTGACATACTCCTCCATGGCGCGAGGATCGGCGAAGGTGGGGCTGGTCTCCCGGTCCACCGCGTGCCACGTCGACTTGGTCAGGAACACGCCACGCATGTAGCGGCTCCACGTCGCGTAGTTGTCGCCATCGAACTTGTCGATGGAGACCTTGGTGGCGGAATCTTGGGCAGAGGACATCGTGCTTGGGCTCATAACCTGTTAAAGTCTTGAGAGCACTGGACGAGTGAGTATACGAAGCTTGAAGAACGCTAAAGCAGTCTACACCGCAAAGTGAAGACGACTTGTGCTGGAGAAGGAATGTTTGGAAGTGATTGATTTATAGGTCTTAGCTCTGCCTACCCTAGACTGCATTCAATCACATGGTGCATCGAATCAACCTGATTTACACGCGTCCAATCATCCTACGCGTCTAATCATCTCTGAGGTAATTACCGACGTAAACACTATCCCGTAAGAACTACGCTCTAAGTTCGGATTGTCATCGGTAACCCTCAACAACTCTCACGACGTCTCGCGATCGCAGTTCCGCGCGGCTCATCTCCAAGTTGAGAACGACGTTCTCGTAGCTCTTGGAGAGGCTGCGCAACAAGCAGATCGCCACGTCTTCGTCCTCCATCTTGGCGCCGATGCTGCTGAGCTTCGCGCTGATGTTGAGGACTTCATTGCAATGATGCATCACATTGCCGCCTTCCGCCATCTCCATGCTGAACAGTTGTCGCTTCAAGAAGATCCGTCCCGCCTTCTGCGACCCACCATACCGTGTCTTCAACCGCGCCCACGCAGACCATGCTTCTTCGCAGTCATCAACCACGTGATGGCAATCCGCGCTCATGTGCAACAACATCAAGCCGAACGCGATGTTGCTGGTCTTGACATACTCCTCCATGGCGCGAGGATCGGCGAAGGTGGGGCTGGTCTCCCGGTTCCACCGCGTGCCACGTCGACTTGGTCAGGAACACGCCACGCATGTAGCGGCTCCACGTCGCGTAGTTGTCGCCATCGAACTTGTCGATGGAGACCTTGGTGGCGGAATCTTGGGCAGAGGACATCGTGCTTGGGCTCATAACCTGTTAAAGTCTTGAGAGCACTGGACGAGTGAGTATACGAAGCTTGAAGAACGCTAAAGCAGTCTACACCGCAAAGTGAAGACGACTTGTGCTGGAGAAGGAATGTTTGGAAGTGATTGATTTATAGGTCTTAGCTCTGCCTACCCTAGACTGCATTCAATCACATGGTGCATCGAATCAACCTGATTTACACGCGTCCAATCATCCTACGCGTCTAATCATCTCTGAGGTAATTACCGACGTAAACACTATCCCGTAAGAACTACGCTCTAAGTTCGGATTGTCATCGGTAACCCTCAACAACTCTCACGACGTCTCGCGATCGCAGTTCCGCGCGGCTCATCTCCAAGTTGAGAACGACGTTCTCGTAGCTCTTGGAGAGGCTGCGCAACAAGCAGATCGCCACGTCTTCGTCCTCCATCTTGGCGCCGATGCTGCTGAGCTTCGCGCTGATGTTGAGGACTTCATTGCAATGATGCATCACATTGCCGCCTTCCGCCATCTCCATGCTGAACAGTTGTCGCTTCAAGAAGATCCGTCCCGCCTTCTGCGACCCACCATACCGTGTCTTCAACCGCGCCCACGCAGACCATGCTTCTTCGCAGTCATCAACCACGTGATGGCAATCCGCGCTCATGTGCAACAACATCAAGCCGAACGCGATGTTGCTGGTCTTGACATACTCCTCCATGGCGCGAGGATCGGCGAAGGTGGGGCTGGTCTCCCGGTCCACCGCGTGCCACGTCGACTTGGTCAGGAACACGCCACGCATGTAGCGGCTCCACGTCGCGTAGTTGTCGCCATCGAACTTGTCGATGGAGACCTTGGTGGCGGAATCTTGGGCAGAGGACATCGTGCTTGGGCTCATAACCTGTTAAAGTCTTGAGAGCACTGGACGAGTGAGTATACGAAGCTTGAAGAACGCTAAAGCAGTCTACACCGCAAAGTGAAGACGACTTGTGCTGGAGAAGGAATGTTTGGAAGTGATTGATTTATAGGTCTTAGCTCTGCCTACCCTAGACTGCATTCAATCGCATGGTGCATCGAATCAACCTGATTTACACGCGTCCAATCATCCTACGCGTCTAATCATCTCTGAGGTAATTACCGACGTAAACACTATCCCGTAAGAACTACGCTCTAAGTTCGGATTGTATCGGTAACCCTCAACAACTCTCACGACGTCTCGCGATCGCAGTTCCGCGCGGCTCATCTCCAAGTTGAGAACGACGTTCTCGTAGCTCTTGGAGAGGCTGCGCAACAAGCAGATCGCCACGTCTTCGTCCTCCATCTTGGCGCCGATGCTGCTGAGCTTCGCGCTGATGTTGAGGACTTCATTGCAATGATGCATCACATTGCCGCCTTCCGCCATCTCCATGCTGAACAGTTGTCGCTTCAAGAAGATCCGTCCCGCCTTCTGCGACCCACCATACCGTGTCTTCAACCGCGCCCACGCAGACCATGCTTCTTCGCAGTCATCAACCACGTGATGGCAATCCGCGCTCATGTGCAACAACATCAAGCCGAACGCGATGTTGCTGGTCTTGACATACTCCTCCATGGCGCGAGGATCGGCGAAGGTGGGGCTGGTCTCCCGGTCCACCGCGTGCCACGTCGACTTGGTCAGGAACACGCCACGCATGTAGCGGCTCCACGTCGCGTAGTTGTCCCCATCGAACTTGTCGATGGAGACCTTGGTGGCGGAATCTTGGGCAGAGGACATCGTGCTTGGGCTCATAACCTGTTAAAGTCTTGAGAGCACTGGACGAGTGAGTATACGAAGCTTGAAGAACGCTAAAGCAGTCTACACCGCAAAGTGAAGACGACTTGTGCTGGAGAAGGAATGTTTGGAAGTGATTGATTTATAGGTCTTAGCTCTGCCTACCCTAGACTGCATTCAATCACATGGTGCATCGAATCAACCTGATTTACACGCGTCCAATCATCCTACGCGTCTAATCATCTCTGAGGTAATTACCGACGTAAACACTATCCCGTAAGAACTACGCTCTAAGTTCGGATTGTATCGGTAACCCTCAACAACTCTCACGACGTCTCGCGATCGCAGTTCCGCGCGGCTCATCTCCAAGTTGAGAACGACGTTCTCGTAGCTCTTGGGGAGGCTGCGCAACAAGCAGATCGCCACGTCTTCGTCCTCCATCTTGGCGCCGATGCTGCTGAGCTTCGCGCTGATGTTGAGGACTTCATTGCAATGATGCATCACATTGCCGCCTTCCGCCATCTCCATGCTGAACAGTTGTCGCTTCAAGAAGATCCGTCCCGCCTTCTGCGACCCACCATACCGTGTCTTCAACCGCGCCCACGCAGACCATGCTTCTTCGCAGTCATCAACCACGTGATGGCAATCCGCGCTCATGTGCAACAACATCAAGCCGAACGCGATGTTGCTGGTCTTGACATACTCCTCCATGGCGCGAGGATCGGCGAAGGTGGGGCTGGTCTCCCGGTCCACCGCGTGCCACGTCGACTTGGTCAGGAACACGCCACGCATGTAGCGGCTCCACGTCGCGTAGTTGTCCCCATCGAACTTGTCGATGGAGACCTTGGTGGCGGAATCTTGGGCAGAGGACATCGTGCTTGGGCTCATAACCTGTTAAAGTCTTGAGAGCACTGGACGAGTGAGTATACGAAGCTTGAAGAACGCTAAAGCAGTCTACACCGCAAAGTGAAGACGACTTGTGCTGGAGAAGGAATGTTTGGAAGTGATTGATTTATAGGTCTTAGCTCTGCCTACCCTAGACTGCATTCAATCACATGGTGCATCGAATCAACCTGATTTACACGCGTCCAATCATCCTACGCGTCTAATCATCTCTGAGGTAATTACCGACGTAAACACTATCCCGTAAGAACTACGCTCTAAGTTCGGATTGTATCGGTAACCCTCAACAACTCTCACGACGTCTCGCGATCGCAGTTCCGCGCGGCTCATCTCCAAGTTGAGAACGACGTTCTCGTAGCTCTTGGGGAGGCTGCGCAACAAGCAGATCGCCACGTCTTCGTCCTCCATCTTGGCGCCGATGCTGCTGAGCTTCGCGCTGATGTTGAGGACTTCATTGCAATGATGCATCACATTGCCGCCTTCCGCCATCTCCATGCTGAACAGTTGTCGCTTCAAGAAGATCCGTCCCGCCTTCTGCGACCCACCATACCGTGTCTTCAACCGCGCCCACGCAGACCATGCTTCTTCGCAGTCATCAACCACGTGATGGCAATCCGCGCTCATGTGCAACAACATCAAGCCGAACGCGATGTTGCTGGTCTTGACATACTCCTCCATGGCGCGAGGATCGGCGAAGGTGGGGCTGGTCTCCCGGTCCACCGCGTGCCACGTCGACTTGGTCAGGAACACGCCACGCATGTAGCGGCTCCACGTCGCGTAGTTGTCCCCATCGAACTTGTCGATGGAGACCTTGGTGGCGGAATCTTGGGCAGAGGACATCGTGCTTGGGCTCATAACCTGTTAAAGTCTTGAGAGCACTGGACGAGTGAGTATACGAAGCTTGAAGAACGCTAAAGCAGTCTACACCGCAAAGTGAAGACGACTTGTGCTGGAGAAGGAATGTTTGGAAGTGATTGATTTATAGGTCTTAGCTCTGCCTACCCTAGACTGCATTCAATCGCATGGTGCATCGAATCAACCTGATTTACACGCGTCCAATCATCCTACGCGTCTAATCATCTCTGAGGTAATTACCGACGTAAACACTATCCCGTAAGAACTACGCTCTAAGTTCGGATTGTATCGGTAACCCTCAACAACTCTCACGACGTCTCGCGATCGCAGTTCCGCGCGGCTCATCTCCAAGTTGAGAACGACGTTCTCGTAGCTCTTGGGGAGGCTGCGCAACAAGCAGATCGCCACGTCTTCGTCCTCCATCTTGGCGCCGATGCTGCTGAGCTTCGCGCTGATGTTGAGGACTTCATTGCAATGATGCATCACATTGCCGCCTTCCGCCATCTCCATGCTGAACAGTTGTCGCTTCAAGAAGATCCGTCCCGCCTTCTGCGACCCACCATACCGTGTCTTCAACCGCGCCCACGCAGACCATGCTTCTTCGCAGTCATCAACCACGTGATGGCAATCCGCGCTCATGTGCAACAACATCAAGCCGAACGCGATGTTGCTGGTCTTGACATACTCCTCCATGGCGCGAGGATCGGCGAAGGTGGGGCTGGTCTCCCGGTCCACCGCGTGCCACGTCGACTTGGTCAGGAACACGCCACGCATGTAGCGGCTCCACGTCGCGTAGTTGTCCCCATCGAACTTGTCGATGGAGACCTTGGTGGCGGAATCTTGGGCAGAGGACATCGTGCTTGGGCTCATAACCTGTTAAAGTCTTGAGAGCACTGGACGAGTGAGTATACGAAGCTTGAAGAACGCTAAAGCAGTCTACACCGCAAAGTGAAGACGACTTGTGCTGGAGAAGGAATGTTTGGAAGTGATTGATTTATAGGTCTTAGCTCTGCCTACCCTAGACTGCATTCAATCGCATGGTGCATCGAATCAACCTGATTTACACGCGTCCAATCATCCTACGCGTCGAATCATCTCTGAGGTAATTACCGACGTAAACACTATCCCGTAAGAACTACGCTCTAAGTTCGGATTGTATCGGTAACCCTCAACAACTCTCACGACGTCTCGCGATCGCAGTTCCGCGCGGCTCATCTCCAAGTTGAGAACGACGTTCTCGTAGCTCTTGGAGAGGCTGCGCAACAAGCAGATCGCCACGTCTTCGTCCTCCATCTTGGCGCCGATGCTGCTGAGCTTCGCGCTGATGTTGAGGACTTCATTGCAATGATGCATCACATTGCCGCCTTCCGCCATCTCCATGCTGAACAGTTGTCGCTTCAAGAAGATCCGTCCCGACTTCTGCGACCCACCATACCGTGTCTTCAACCGCGCCCACGCAGACCATGCTTCTTCGCAGTCATCAACCACGTGATGGCAATCCGCGCTCATGTGCAACAACATCAAGCCGAACGCGATGTTGCTGGTCTTGACATACTCCTCCATGGCGCGAGGATCGGCGAAGGTGGGGCTGGTCTCCCGGTCCACCGCGTGCCACGTCGACTTGGTCAGGAACACGCCACGCATGTAGCGGCTCCACGTCGCGTAGTTGTCCCCATCGAACTTGTCGATGGAGACCTTGGTGGCGGAATCTTGGGCAGAGGACATCGTGCTTGGGCTCATAACCTGTTAAAGTCTTGAGAGCACTGGACGAGTGAGTATACGAAGCTTGAAGAACGCTAAAGCAGTCTACACCGCAAAGTGAAGACGACTTGTGCTGGAGAAGGAATGTTTGGAAGTGATTGATTTATAGGTCTTAGCTCTGCCTACCCTAGACTGCATTCAATCGCATGGTGCATCGAATCAACCTGATTTACACGCGTCCAATCATCCTACGCGTCTAATCATCTCTGAGGTAATTACCGACGTAAACACTATCCCGTAAGAACTACGCTCTAAGTTCGGATTGTATCGGTAACCCTCAACAACTCTCACGACGTCTCGCGATCGCAGTTCCGCGCGGCTCATCTCCAAGTTGAGAACGACGTTCTCGTAGCTCTTGGAGAGGCTGCGCAACAAGCAGATCGCCACGTCTTCGTCCTCCATCTTGGCGCCGATGCTGCTGAGCTTCGCGCTGATGTTGAGGACTTCATTGCAATGATGCATCACATTGCCGCCTTCCGCCATCTCCATGCTGAACAGTTGTCGCTTCAAGAAGATCCGTCCCGCCTTCTGCGACCCACCATACCGTGTCTTCAACCGCGCCCACGCAGACCATGCTTCTTCGCAGTCATCAACCACGTGATGGCAATCCGCGCTCATGTGCAACAACATCAAGCCGAACGCGATGTTGCTGGTCTTGACATACTCCTCCATGGCGCGAGGATCGGCGAAGGTGGGGCTGGTCTCCCGGTCCACCGCGTGCCACGTCGACTTGGTCAGGAACACGCCACGCATGTAGCGGCTCCACGTCGCGTAGTTGTCCCCATCGAACTTGTCGATGGAGACCTTGGTGGCGGAATCTTGGGCAGAGGACATCGTGCTTGGGCTCATAACCTGTTAAAGTCTTGAGAGCACTGGACGAGTGAGTATACGAAGCTTGAAGAACGCTAAAGCAGTCTACACCGCAAAGTGAAGACGACTTGTGCTGGAGAAGGAATGTTTGGAAGTGATTGATTTATAGGTCTTAGCTCTGCCTACCCTAGACTGCATTCAATCGCATGGTGCATCGAATCAACCTGATTTACACGCGTCCAATCATCCTACGCGTCGAATCATCTCTGAGGTAATTACCGACGTAAACACTATCCCGTAAGAACTACGCTCTAAGTTCGGATTGTATCGGTAACCCTCAACAACTCTCACGACGTCTCGCGATCGCAGTTCCGCGCGGCTCATCTCCAAGTTGAGAACGACGTTCTCGTAGCTCTTGGAGAGGCTGCGCAACAAGCAGATCGCCACGTCTTCGTCCTCCATCTTGGCGCCGATGCTGCTGAGCTTCGCGCTGATGTTGAGGACTTCATTGCAATGATGCATCACATTGCCGCCTTCCGCCATCTCCATGCTGAACAGTTGTCGCTTCAAGAAGATCCGTCCCGACTTCTGCGACCCACCATACCGTGTCTTCAACCGCGCCCACGCAGACCATGCTTCTTCGCAGTCATCAACCACGTGATGGCAATCCGCGCTCATGTGCAACAACATCAAGCCGAACGCGATGTTGCTGGTCTTGACATACTCCTCCATGGCGCGAGGATCGGCGAAGGTGGGGCTGGTCTCCCGGTCCACCGCGTGCCACGTCGACTTGGTCAGGAACACGCCACGCATGTAGCGGCTCCACGTCGCGTAGTTGTCCCCATCGAACTTGTCGATGGAGACCTTGGTGGCGGAATCTTGGGCAGAGGACATCGTGCTTGGGCTCATAACCTGTTAAAGTCTTGAGAGCACTGGACGAGTGAGTATACGAAGCTTGAAGAACGCTAAAGCAGTCTACACCGCAAAGTGAAGACGACTTGTGCTGGAGAAGGAATGTTTGGAAGTGATTGATTTATAGGTCTTAGCTCTGCCTACCCTAGACTGCATTCAATCACATGGTGCATCGAATCAACCTGATTTACACGCGTCCAATCATCCTACGCGTCTAATCATCTCTGAGGTAATTACCGACGTAAACACTATCCCGTAAGAACTACGCTCTAAGTTCGGATTGTATCGGTAACCCTCAACAACTCTCACGACGTCTCGCGATCGCAGTTCCGCGCGGCTCATCTCCAAGTTGAGAACGACGTTCTCGTAGCTCTTGGAGAGGCTGCGCAACAAGCAGATCGCCACGTCTTCGTCCTCCATCTTGGCGCCGATGCTGCTGAGCTTCGCGCTGATGTTGAGGACTTCATTGCAATGATGCATCACATTGCCGCCTTCCGCCATCTCCATGCTGAACAGTTGTCGCTTCAAGAAGATCCGTCCCGCCTTCTGCGACCCACCATACCGTGTCTTCAACCGCGCCCACGCAGACCATGCTTCTTCGCAGTCATCAACCACGTGATGGCAATCCGCGCTCATGTGCAACAACATCAAGCCGAACGCGATGTTGCTGGTCTTGACATACTCCTCCATGGCGCGAGGATCGGCGAAGGTGGGGCTGGTCTCCCGGTCCACCGCGTGCCACGTCGACTTGGTCAGGAACACGCCACGCATGTAGCGGCTCCACGTCGCGTAGTTGTCCCCATCGAACTTGTCGATGGAGACCTTGGTGGCGGAATCTTGGGCAGAGGACATCGTGCTTGGGCTCATAACCTGTTAAAGTCTTGAGAGCACTGGACGAGTGAGTATACGAAGCTTGAAGAACGCTAAAGCAGTCTACACCGCAAAGTGAAGACGACTTGTGCTGGAGAAGGAATGTTTGGAAGTGATTGATTTATAGGTCTTAGCTCTGCCTACCCTAGACTGCATTCAATCGCATGGTGCATCGAATCAACCTGATTTACACGCGTCCAATCATCCTACGCGTCTAATCATCTCTGAGGTAATTACCGACGTAAACACTATCCCGTAAGAACTACGCTCTAAGTTCGGATTGTATCGGTAACCCTCAACAACTCTCACGACGTCTCGCGATCGCAGTTCCGCGCGGCTCATCTCCAAGTTGAGAACGACGTTCTCGTAGCTCTTGGAGAGGCTGCGCAACAAGCAGATCGCCACGTCTTCGTCCTCCATCTTGGCGCCGATGCTGCTGAGCTTCGCGCTGATGTTGAGGACTTCATTGCAATGATGCATCACATTGCCGCCTTCCGCCATCTCCATGCTGAACAGTTGTCGCTTCAAGAAGATCCGTCCCGCCTTCTGCGACCCACCATACCGTGTCTTCAACCGCGCCCACGCAGACCATGCTTCTTCGCAGTCATCAACCACGTGATGGCAATCCGCGTTCACGTGCAACAACATCAAGCCGAACGCGATGTTGCTGGTCTTGACATACTCCTCCATGGCGCGAGGATCGGCGAAGGTGGGGCTGGTCTCCCGGTCCACCGCGTGCCACGTCGACTTGGTCAGGAACACGCCACGCATGTAGCGGCTCCACGTCGCGTAGTTGTCCCCATCGAACTTGTCGATGGAGACCTTGGTGGCGGAATCTTGGGCAGAGGACATCGTGCTTGGGCTCATAACCTGTTAAAGTCTTGAGAGCACTGGACGAGTGAGTATACGAAGCTTGAAGAACGCTAAAGAAGTCTACACCGCAAAGTGAAGACGACTTGTGCTGGAGAAGGAATGTTTGGAAGTGATTGATTTATAGGTCTTAGCTCTGCCTACCCTAGACTGCATTCAATCGCATGGTGCATCGAATCAACCTGATTTACACGCGTCCAATCATCCTACGCGTCTAATCATCTCTGAGGTAATTACCGACGTAAACACTATCCCGTAAGAACTACGCTCTAAGTTCGGATTGTATCGGTAACCCTCAACAACTCTCACGACGTCTCGCGATCGCAGTTCCGCGCGGCTCATCTCCAAGTTGAGAACGACGTTCTCGTAGCTCTTGGAGAGGCTGCGCAACAAGCAGATCGCCACGTCTTCGTCCTCCATCTTGGCGCCGATGCTGCTGAGCTTCGCGCTGATGTTGAGGACTTCATTGCAATGATGCATCACATTGCCGCCTTCCGCCATCTCCATGCTGAACAGTTGTCGCTTCAAGAAGATCCGTCCCGCCTTCTGCGACCCACCATACCGTGTCTTCAACCGCGCCCACGCAGACCATGCTTCTTCGCAGTCATCAACCACGTGATGGCAATCCGCGTTCACGTGCAACAACATCAAGCCGAACGCGATGTTGCTGGTCTTGACATACTCCTCCATGGCGCGAGGATCGGCGAAGGTGGGGCTGGTCTCCCGGTCCACCGCGTGCCACGTCGACTTGGTCAGGAACACGCCACGCATGTAGCGGCTCCACGTCGCGTAGTTGTCCCCATCGAACTTGTCGATGGAGACCTTGGTGGCGGAATCTTGGGCAGAGGACATCGTGCTTGGGCTCATAACCTGTTAAAGTCTTGAGAGCACTGGACGAGTGAGTATACGAAGCTTGAAGAACGCTAAAGAAGTCTACACCGCAAAGTGAAGACGACTTGTGCTGGAGAAGGAATGTTTGGAAGTGATTGATTTATAGGTCTTAGCTCTGCCTACCCTAGACTGCATTCAATCGCATGGTGCATCGAATCAACCTGATTTACACGCGTCCAATCATCCTACGCGTCTAATCATCTCTGAGGTAATTACCGACGTAAACACTATCCCGTAAGAACTACGCTCTAAGTTCGGATTGTATCGGTAACCCTCAACAACTCTCACGACGTCTCGCGATCGCAGTTCCGCGCGGCTCATCTCCAAGTTGAGAACGACGTTCTCGTAGCTCTTGGGGAGGCTGCGCAACAAGCAGATCGCCACGTCTTCGTCCTCCATCTTGGCGCCGATGCTGCTGAGCTTCGCGCTGATGTTGAGGACTTCATTGCAATGATGCATCACATTGCCGCCTTCCGCCATCTCCATGCTGAACAGTTGTCGCTTCAAGAAGCTCCGTCCCGCCTTCTGCGACCCACCATACCGTGTCTTCAACCGCGCCCACGCAGACCATGCTTCTTCGCAGTCATCAACCACGTGATGGCAATCCGCGCTCACGTGCAACAACATCAAGCCGAACGCGATGTTGCTGGTCTTGACATACTCCTCCATGGCGCGAGGATCGGCGAAGGTGGGGCTGGTCTCCCGGTCCACCGCGTGCCACGTCGACTTGGTCAGGAACACGCCACGCATGTAGCGGCTCCACGTCGCGTAGTTGTCCCCATCGAACTTGTCGATGGAGACCTTGGTGGCGGAATCTTGGGCAGAGGACATCGTGCTTGGGCTCATAACCTGTTAAAGTCTTGAGAGCACTGGACGAGTGAGTATACGAAGCTTGAAGAACGCTAAAGAAGTCTACACCGCAAAGTGAAGACGACTTGTGCTGGAGAAGGAATGTTTGGAAGTGATTGATTTATAGGTCTTAGCTCTGCCTACCCTAGACTGCATTCAATCACATGGTGCATCGAATCAACCTGATTTACACGCGTCCAATCATCCTACGCGTCGAATCATCTCTGAGGTAATTACCGACGTAAACACTATCCCGTAAGAACTACGCTCTAAGTTCGGATTGTATCGGTAACCCTCAACAACTCTCACGACGTCTCGCGATCGCAGTTCCGCGCGGCTCATCTCCAAGTTGAGAACGACGTTCTCGTAGCTCTTGGGGAGGCTGCGCAACAAGCAGATCGCCACGTCTTCGTCCTCCATCTTGGCGCCGATGCTGCTGAGCTTCGCGCTGATGTTGAGGACTTCATTGCAATGATGCATCACATTGCCGCCTTCCGCCATCTCCATGCTGAACAGTTGTCGCTTCAAGAAGATCCGTCCCGCCTTCTGCGACCCACCATACCGTGTCTTCAACCGCGCCCACGCAGACCATGCTTCTTCGCAGTCATCAACCACGTGATGGCAATCCGCGCTCATGTGCAACAACATCAAGCCGAACGCGATGTTGCTGGTCTTGACATACTCCTCCATGGCGCGAGGATCGGCGAAGGTGGGGCTGGTCTCCCGGTTCACCGCGTGCCACGTCGACTTGGTCAGGAACACGCCACGCATGTAGCGGCTCCACGTCGCGTAGTTGTCCCCATCGAACTTGTCGATGGAGACCTTGGTGGCGGAATCTTGGGCAGAGGACATCGTGCTTGGGCTCATAACCTGTTAAAGTCTTGAGAGCACTGGACGAGTGAGTATACGAAGCTTGAAGAACGCTAAAGAAGTCTACACCGCAAAGTGAAGACGACTTGTGCTGGAGAAGGAATGTTTGGAAGTGATTGATTTATAGGTCTTAGCTCTGCCTACCCTAGACTGCATTCAATCGCATGGTGCATCGAATCAACCTGATTTACACGCGTCCAATCATCCTACGCGTCGAATCATCTCTGAGGTAATTACCGACGTAAACACTATCCCGTAAGAACTACGCTCTAAGTTCGGATTGTATCGGTAACCCTCAACAACTCTCACGACGTCTCGCGATCGCAGTTCCGCGCGGCTCATCTCCAAGTTGAGAACGACGTTCTCGTAGCTCTTGGGGAGGCTGCGCAACAAGCAGATCGCCGCGTCTTCGTCCTCCATCTTGGCGCCGATGCTGCTGAGCTTCGCGCTGATGTTGAGGACTTCATTGCAATGATGCATCACATTGCCGCCTTCCGCCATCTCCATGCTGAACAGTTGTCGCTTCAAGAAGATCCGTCCCGACTTCTGCGACCCACCATACCGTGTCTTCAACCGCGCCCACGCAGACCATGCTTCTTCGCAGTCATCAACCACGTGATGGCAATCCGCGCTCATGTGCAACAACATCAAGCCGAACGCGATGTTGCTGGTCTTGACATACTCCTCCATGGCGCGAGGATCGGCGAAGGTGGGGCTGGTCTCCCGGTTCACCGCGTGCCACGTCGACTTGGTCAGGAACACGCCACGCATGTAGCGGCTCCACGTCGCGTAGTTGTCCCCATCAAACTTGTCGATGGAGACCTTGGTGGCGGAATCTTGGGCAGAGGACATCGTGCTTGGGCTCATAACCTGTTAAAGTCTTGAGAGCACTGGACGAGTGAGTATACGAAGCTTGAAGAACGCTAAAGAAGTCTACACCGCAAAGTGAAGACGACTTGTGCTGGAGAAGGAATGTTTGGAAGTGATTGATTTATAGGTCTTAGCTCTGCCTACCCTAGACTGCATTCAATCGCATGGTGCATCGAATCAACCTGATTTACACGCGTCCAATCATCCTACGCGTCGAATCATCTCTGAGGTAATTACCGACGTAAACACTATCCCGTAAGAACTACGCTCTAAGTTCGGATTGTATCGGTAACCCTCAACAACTCTCACGACGTCTCGCGATCGCAGTTCCGCGCGGCTCATCTCCAAGTTGAGAACGACGTTCTCGTAGCTCTTGGGGAGGCTGCGCAACAAGCAGATCGCCGCGTCTTCGTCCTCCATCTTGGCGCCGATGCTGCTGAGCTTCGCGCTGATGTTGAGGACTTCATTGCAATGATGCATCACATTGCCGCCTTCCGCCATCTCCATGCTGAACAGTTGTCGCTTCAAGAAGATCCGTCCCGCCTTCTGCGACCCACCATACCGTGTCTTCAACCGCGCCCACGCAGACCATGCTTCTTCGCAGTCATCAACCACGTGATGGCAATCCGCGCTCATGTGCAACAACATCAAGCCGAACGCGATGTTGCTGGTCTTGACATACTCCTCCATGGCGCGAGGATCGGCGAAGGTGGGGCTGGTCTCCCGGTTCACCGCGTGCCACGTCGACTTGGTCAGGAACACGCCACGCATGTAGCGGCTCCACGTCGCGTAGTTGTCCCCATCGAACTTGTCGATGGAGACCTTGGTGGCGGAATCTTGGGCAGAGGACATCGTGCTTGGGCTCATAACCTGTTAAAGTCTTGAGAGCACTGGACGAGTGAGTATACGAAGCTTGAAGAACGCTAAAGAAGTCTACACCGCAAAGTGAAGACGACTTGTGCTGGAGAAGGAATGTTTGGAAGTGATTGATTTATAGGTCTTAGCTCTGCCTACCCTAGACTGCATTCAATCGCATGGTGCATCGAATCAACCTGATTTACACGCGTCCAATCATCCTACGCGTCGAATCATCTCTGAGGTAATTACCGACGTAAACACTATCCCGTAAGAACTACGCTCTAAGTTCGGATTGTATCGGTAACCCTCAACAACTCTCACGACGTCTCGCGATCGCAGTTCCGCGCGGCTCATCTCCAAGTTGAGAACGACGTTCTCGTAGCTCTTGGGGAGGCTGCGCAACAAGCAGATCGCCACGTCTTCGTCCTCCATCTTGGCGCCGATGCTGCTGAGCTTCGCGCTGATGTTGAGGACTTCATTGCAATGATGCATCACATTGCCGCCTTCCGCCATCTCCATGCTGAACAGTTGTCGCTTCAAGAAGATCCGTCCCGACTTCTGCGACCCACCATACCGTGTCTTCAACCGCGCCCACGCAGACCATGCTTCTTCGCAGTCATCAACCACGTGATGGCAATCCGCGCTCATGTGCAACAACATCAAGCCGAACGCGATGTTGCTGGTCTTGACATACTCCTCCATGGCGCGAGGATCGGCGAAGGTGGGGCTGGTCTCCCGGTTCACCGCGTGCCACGTCGACTTGGTCAGGAACACGCCACGCATGTATCAGCTCCACGTCGCGTAGTTGTCCCCATCGAACTTGTCGATGGAGACCTTGGTGGCGGAATCTTGGGCAGAGGACATCGTGCTTGGGCTCATAACCTGTTAAAGTCTTGAGAGCACTGGACGAGTGAGTATACGAAGCTTGAAGAACGCTAAAGAAGTCTACACCGCAAAGTGAAGACGACTTGTGCTGGAGAAGGAATGTTTGGAAGTGATTGATTTATAGGTCTTAGCTCTGCCTACCCTAGACTGCATTCAATCGCATGGTGCATCGAATCAACCTGATTTACACGCGTCCAATCATCCTACGCGTCGAATCATCTCTGAGGTAATTACCGACGTAAACACTATCCCGTAAGAACTACGCTCTAAGTTCGGATTGTATCGGTAACCCTCAACAACTCTCACGACGTCTCGCGATCGCAGTTCCGCGCGGCTCATCTCCAAGTTGAGAACGACGTTCTCGTAGCTCTTGGGGAGGCTGCGCAACAAGCAGATCGCCACGTCTTCGTCCTCCATCTTGGCGCCGATGCTGCTGAGCTTCGCGCTGATGTTGAGGACTTCATTGCAATGATGCATCACATTGCCGCCTTCCGCCATCTCCATGCTGAACAGTTGTCGCCTCAAGAAGATCCGTCCCGACTTCTGCGACCCACCATACCGTGTCTTCAACCGCGCCCACGCAGACCATGCTTCTTCGCAGTCATCAACCACGTGATGGCAATCCGCGCTCATGTGCAACAACATCAAGCCGAACGCGATGTTGCTGGTCTTGACATACTCCTCCATGGCGCGAGGATCGGCGAAGGTGGGGCTGGTCTCCCGGTTCACCGCGTGCCACGTCGACTTGGTCAGGAACACGCCACGCATGTAGCGGCTCCACGTCGCGTAGTTGTCCCCATCGAACTTGTCGATGGAGACCTTGGTGGCGGAATCTTGGGCAGAGGACATCGTGCTTGGGCTCATAACCTGTTAAAGTCTTGAGAGCACTGGACGAGTGAGTATACGAAGCTTGAAGAACGCTAAAGAAGTCTACACCGCAAAGTGAAGACGACTTGTGCTGGAGAAGGAATGTTTGGAAGTGATTGATTTATAGGTCTTAGCTCTGCCTACCCTAGACTGCATTCAATCGCATGGTGCATCGAATCAACCTGATTTACACGCGTCCAATCATCCTACGCGTCGAATCATCTCTGAGGTAATTACCGACGTAAACACTATCCCGTAAGAACTACGCTCTAAGTTCGGATTGTATCGGTAACCCTCAACAACTCTCACGACGTCTCGCGATCGCAGTTCCGCGCGGCTCATCTCCAAGTTGAGAACGACGTTCTCGTAGCTCTTGGGGAGGCTGCGCAACAAGCAGATCGCCGCGTCTTCGTCCTCCATCTTGGCGCCGATGCTGCTGAGCTTCGCGCTGATGTTGAGGACTTCATTGCAATGATGCATCACATTGCCGCCTTCCGCCATCTCCATGCTGAACAGTTGTCGCTTCAAGAAGATCCGTCCCGACTTCTGCGACCCACCATACCGTGTCTTCAACCGCGCCCACGCAGACCATGCTTCTTCGCAGTCATCAACCACGTGATGGCAATCCGCGTTCACGTGCAACAACATCAAGCCGAACGCGATGTTGCTGGTCTTGACATACTCCTCCATGGCGCGAGGATCGGCGAAGGTGGGGCTGGTCTCCCGGTTCACCGCGTGCCACGTCGACTTGGTCAGGAACACGCCACGCATGTAGCGGCTCCACGTCGCGTAGTTGTCCCCATCAAACTTGTCGATGGAGACCTTGGTGGCGGAATCTTGGGCAGAGGACATCGTGCTTGGGCTCATAACCTGTTAAAGTCTTGAGAGCACTGGACGAGTGAGTATACGAAGCTTGAAGAACGCTAAAGAAGTCTACACCGCAAAGTGAAGACGACTTGTGCTGGAGAAGGAATGTTTGGAAGTGATTGATTTATAGGTCTTAGCTCTGCCTACCCTAGACTGCATTCAATCGCATGGTGCATCGAATCAACCTGATTTACACGCGTCCAATCATCCTACGCGTCGAATCATCTCTGAGGTAATTACCGACGTAAACACTATCCCGTAAGAACTACGCTCTAAGTTCGGATTGTATCGGTAACCCTCAACAACTCTCACGACGTCTCGCGATCGCAGTTCCGCGCGGCTCATCTCCAAGTTGAGAACGACGTTCTCGTAGCTCTTGGGGAGGCTGCGCAACAAGCAGATCGCCGCGTCTTCGTCCTCCATCTTGGCGCCGATGCTGCTGAGCTTCGCGCTGATGTTGAGGACTTCATTGCAATGATGCATCACATTGCCGCCTTCCGCCATCTCCATGCTGAACAGTTGTCGCCTCAAGAAGATCCGTCCCGACTTCTGCGACCCACCATACCGTGTCTTCAACCGCGCCCACGCAGACCATGCTTCTTCGCAGTCATCAACCACGTGATGGCAATCCGCGTTCACGTGCAACAACATCAAGCCGAACGCGATGTTGCTGGTCTTGACATACTCCTCCATGGCGCGAGGATCGGCGAAGGTGGGGCTGGTCTCCCGGTTCACCGCGTGCCACGTCGACTTGGTCAGGAACACGCCACGCATGTAGCGGCTCCACGTCGCGTAGTTGTCCCCATCAAACTTGTCGATGGAGACCTTGGTGGCGGAATCTTGGGCAGAGGACATCGTGCTTGGGCTCATAACCTGTTAAAGTCTTGAGAGCACTGGACGAGTGAGTATACGAAGCTTGAAGAACGCTAAAGAAGTCTACACCGCAAAGTGAAGACGACTTGTGCTGGAGAAGGAATGTTTGGAAGTGATTGATTTATAGGTCTTAGCTCTGCCTACCCTAGACTGCATTCAATCGCATGGTGCATCGAATCAACCTGATTTACACGCGTCCAATCATCCTACGCGTCGAATCATCTCTGAGGTAATTACCGACGTAAACACTATCCCGTAAGAACTACGCTCTAAGTTCGGATTGTATCGGTAACCCTCAACAACTCTCACGACGTCTCGCGATCGCAGTTCCGCGCGGCTCATCTCCAAGTTGAGAACGACGTTCTCGTAGCTCTTGGGGAGGCTGCGCAACAAGCAGATCGCCACGTCTTCGTCCTCCATCTTGGCGCCGATGCTGCTGAGCTTCGCGCTGATGTTGAGGACTTCATTGCAATGATGCATCACATTGCCGCCTTCCGCCATCTCCATGCTGAACAGTTGTCGCCTCAAGAAGATCCGTCCCGACTTCTGCGACCCACCATACCGTGTCTTCAACCGCGCCCACGCAGACCATGCTTCTTCGCAGTCATCAACCACGTGATGGCAATCCGCGTTCACGTGCAACAACATCAAGCCGAACGCGATGTTGCTGGTCTTGACATACTCCTCCATGGCGCGAGGATCGGCGAAGGTGGGGCTGGTCTCCCGGTTCACCGCGTGCCACGTCGACTTGGTCAGGAACACGCCACGCATGTAGCGGCTCCACGTCGCGTAGTTGTCCCCATCAAACTTGTCGATGGAGACCTTGGTGGCGGAATCTTGGGCAGAGGACATCGTGCTTGGGCTCATAACCTGTTAAAGTCTTGAGAGCACTGGACGAGTGAGTATACGAAGCTTGAAGAACGCTAAAGAAGTCTACACCGCAAAGTGAAGACGACTTGTGCTGGAGAAGGAATGTTTGGAAGTGATTGATTTATAGGTCTTAGCTCTGCCTACCCTAGACTGCATTCAATCGCATGGTGCATCGAATCAACCTGATTTACACGCGTCCAATCATCCTACGCGTCGAATCATCTCTGAGGTAATTACCGACGTAAACACTATCCCGTAAGAACTACGCTCTAAGTTCGGATTGTATCGGTAACCCTCAACAACTCTCACGACGTCTCACGATCGCAGTTCCGCGCGGCTCATCTCCAAGTTGAGAACGACGTTCTCGTAGCTCTTGGGGAGGCTGCGCAACAAGCAGATCGCCGCGTCTTCGTCCTCCATCTTGGCGCCGATGCTGCTGAGCTTCGCGCTGATGTTGAGGACTTCATTGCAATGATGCATCACATTGCCGCCTTCCGCCATCTCCATGCTGAACAGTTGTCGCCTCAAGAAGATCCGTCCCGACTTCTGCGACCCACCATACCGTGTCTTCAACCGCGCCCACGCAGACCATGCTTCTTCGCAGTCATCAACCACGTGATGGCAATCCGCGTTCACGTGCAACAACATCAAGCCGAACGCGATGTTGCTGGTCTTGACATACTCCTCCATGGCGCGAGGATCGGCGAAGGTGGGGCTGGTCTCCCGGTTCACCGCGTGCCACGTCGACTTGGTCAGGAACACGCCACGCATGTATCAGCTCCACGTCGCGTAGTTGTCCCCATCAAACTTGTCGATGGAGACCTTGGTGGCGGAATCTTGGGCAGAGGACATCGTGCTTGGGCTCATAACCTGTTAAAGTCTTGAGAGCACTGGACGAGTGAGTATACGAAGCTTGAAGAACGCTAAAGAAGTCTACACCGCAAAGTGAAGACGACTTGTGCTGGAGAAGGAATGTTTGGAAGTGATTGATTTATAGGTCTTAGCTCTGCCTACCCTAGACTGCATTCAATCGCATGGTGCATCGAATCAACCTGATTTACACGCGTCCAATCATCCTACGCGTCGAATCATCTCTGAGGTAATTACCGACGTAAACACTATCCCGTAAGAACTACGCTCTAAGTTCGGATTGTATCGGTAACCCTCAACAACTCTCACGACGTCTCACGATCGCAGTTCCGCGCGGCTCATCTCCAAGTTGAGAACGACGTTCTCGTAGCTCTTGGGGAGGCTGCGCAACAAGCAGATCGCCCGTCTTCGTCCTCCATCTTGGCGCCGATGCTGCTGAGCTTCGCGCTGATGTTGAGGACTTCATTGCAATGATGCATACATTGCCGCCTTATCGGTAACCCTCAATACTTCCTCTCAATGCGAACTCACGTGAACGCCGAGAGCCTCTATCTCCTTCTTGTTGCGTGGTCCTTGTAGCCCCTTCGTAATGATGCCAGCTAACATATTCGCCATCTCACAGTACTTGAGCTTCACTCCACCACGCTTAACTTCATCACGGATGTAATGGTACTTGATGTTAATGTGCTTAACTTGATAATGATTATCCGGATTCTTCTTCATCTTGATGCAAAACGGGTTGTCGCAATGATCTTGAGCTCAGGCTAGGACTTGATACTGCGAAATCTAGAATTTCGCGAAGCAAGCGATGCACCCACTTGTTTTCTTAAATCGCCAAGCTTAGCGCGATGTATTCCGCTTCGCTTGTTGACAGTGACACACTTGTATGAATCTTTCTTTCTCAGCTCAATGGAGCACATATGAGCATGAATGCTTATTTCGGAGAATACTTGCGATCTGCATGGTCACCGGCCCAGTCTGCATCCGAGTACCCGCAGAAGTCCACCTTGTCGCCGAGCTTGAATCAGATGCCATGCGATTTGGTTCCTTGCAAGTATCGAAGAATACTTTTGACCGCCATTCAGTGCTCTACTTGGCGAGTATCATGCAGCGCGACACGTAGCTCACAGCAAAAGCGAATTCCGGTCGTGTCACGGTTATTAAGTGGATTAAGGCTCCCACTGCTTCACGAAACGGAGCGTCGATCTTGGTCGCTGCGTTACTTCGTGTGAGTCGAGAGCTGATGTCCGTTGGGATGATGACAGATTTGCAATCGTTCATGCCGGACCGTTTGAGAACATCGTCTATGTAGCGTCTCTGGTACATTGTAACACTCCCGTCGTCGTTATTCACCAGCTCGATACTCAGCACGAACGCACATTTGCCGCTGTCAGTCATCTCGAAGATCGTTTTCGATTCGCTCTTGGTGCGCGCAATCATTTTGGTCGAGCTGCTAGTCAACAACACATCATCGAAGTAGACCAGCAATAGCACGCACTCACCGTTTGCAATCTTGAGATAAAGACAAGGGTCACATTTGGACAATTGAATTTCGATGGAGCAGACGAACTCATGGAAAGTCTCGTTTCATACCCGTCAAGTTTGTTTCAGTCCGTTTATTGCTTTCACCAGCTCGAAGCAGTCAAAGTCTTCATCGACCTTTAACACCCTCTAGAACCGCGCAAAACACTTGAGCCTTACTTTCACCGTACAGGAAAGCTGTCATCACGATTAGTTGTTCCAGCTTCCAGTCAAAGTACTTTGTGATCGCGATCACCGTGAGGAGCGTCACACACTTGGCAACTGTCGAGAACGTCTCCGTGAAGTCGATGCCATATCTCTGCTTATACCCTTTTGCCACGTAACACGCCTTGTAATTATCAATCGACCCATCAGCCTTGCGCTTGATATTAAACACCTATTTGATGCCGATGGTGTGCTGTACAGCTGGTAGCTTGATAGTTCGAAACACGCCACGTAGCTTCATTGAGTCCAACTCGGCGCAAATCGCCTTACGCCAATGAACTTGATCCGGACCACCAACCGCATCTTGAAACGTAGTCGTCTCGGGCAAGTCAGCGCCTTCGACTGCATTGGAGCTTGCTTGCCAAAAGACTTGACGGGAGTCGTCATCGTCATCTTCGTCACCGCCTCTGCGCTCTTTGTCCAGATTGGCTCGGGTTCTTAATCACCGTTTTGCTTGCTGCGACTCAAAGTCATCTGGCGCACTTGCTTCTTTCAACCCGGCTCCACTTCGAGTAGAAGATGTCCGTCGATAGACTTGTCAATGGCTGTTTGAACGGCTCTTGCGCTTGCCAGTTTGCTTATATTGCATGGCGCCAGGTTTATCACTGATGTCCATCGAGTCGAAGTCCAACATAGTGTCCTCGACAACTTCTTGCGGCAGTGTCGAAGAGAATCCAAACGTTATTCGATGAAGGAGACATCGCGTGATATCACCACTTGATCTGCTTCAATGTCGTTGATACGGTATGCCTTTGACATTTCTTTTTACCTCATGAACTGTCCTTCTCGAGCCTTCGGGTACCATTTCTATCGTTTTTCTTTATGGGTCAACACGAACTCTCGACAGTCGAAAACTTGCATGAGCTTCACACTTGGCCGCGATCCGTTGATGATCTCGAACGGACTTTTGTCATGGTACTTGGGCGAAGGTAGGCGATTCTTGATGTAGATTGCGTTATTGCTGCCTCGGCACAGAAATACTTGTTCAGTTTGGCGTAGTGAAGCATTTTGCCACCGATTTTCACGATGGTCAGAATCGCTTGTTCCGCTGTGCCATTATTCTATTGCGCATATCGAACAGTGACCTGCTGCTCGATTTCTAAATCATCACATAATGCTTTGAGCAAAGTCGCCGCAAACTCACGTGCGCCATCGTGTCGACCAATTTGACCGTTCGGTCAAACTGCGTCTAGACCGCCACGATCTACTTCTTGATGCACGTTTTGCTAACGGACTTGGCGCGCAGACTAATTCCCTTCATGCATCCGCTGACTTCGTCGGCGATCAGCAGTGTGGTAAAGAGCGTTTCAGCACCGGAATATCAGTTTGGAGACTTAAGGGTCGACCACTCAAATGTCGGAGCATCGGGTGTCGGCGACTCAAGGGTAGAGCAGAATGCGAGAAGATCGAACGACATATTCATCACCATATTTGTATAAGAACTAGGGATAGAACAGAGAGCCATATCTGCTGGCTCTGCAAGAAAGAAAAAGAGATAAACCAATACAGTGCAGAATTTTCTAAGCCCAAGACACGCGTACACTTGAGGTAAGTCCCTGCGTGGGCTAGATTATGCCTGCCGTCGAACCTCGAGATTCATAGCTTGTAGAGGTATCGACTGGTAGCGCCAAGATTTAAGGAAGACCCGGGTTGGGCAGCGCTCGCTACTAGCGAAAGAAGGAGTCTCGTCGTCGACGAGCCGGTAAACCTCAGTAACAGGGACCGTTGTGAGTCTCGTCAACGACGAGCTGGAGATCCCTAAGAAAAGGCACCGTTCTCTAAAGACTTGTCTGAGTGACGATCCGTTGGGCCTCAGCCGAGGGCACCGTAATTCTTCTAGTCGGGCGTACACTGCGCCCGGTGACCTGTAAAAGCGCGTGAGCGTCGGCTTTCATCCTTTGGTGTGAAGTCACAGGGAGTCAAAGGGTTGGAATCTGCTGAGCTCAGGCAGACTTCCGGAGGAATTGGTTGTAAGAAATCAGTTAGGCGAGAGCCGCAACTAAACCCCGAAGGGGCGAACCGCGCGGGAGACTTCCCCTCACGTACCAGCCCGTGCGCCGACTAAGCTCGGCGATTATTTTGTTTGTGCGTTGAGGCTGTTGTATGACATATTTGACTAACTACTATACCACAATTAGTGACGCGACCCGGGAGTTCAGGGTGTGCAATTGTTTAGCAGGTACCAAGCAAACAGCTACGAGCGATAAGGTCGTATATTCGAAACTGGCGAGCGGCGGGATCTCAGCGAATTCTGGAAGATCATCGCGCGGTGAGTCGACCCAGGCGATAAAGAACAAACCAACGTGAAGGCGAAAGTGAAACGAGAACCTGGGATCGACGAGTTCGAAGGAGGTGACCATGTGGAGGAAGATCTGGATGAAATTGACGAGTAAGAAAATGGGAGAGTGTTTGGAGAAGATGAATAAAATCGAGTTGTACACGCGGGACATGTGAGTCGCCTACAGGCAATGAAGGGGAAGCACGTACAAGCAGTGAGAGACTTCGTGCACGGTGAGCAAGAAAAAGGAGATGACGACGAGCTGAGGTTGGGGGTAGGAGAATTTCAATCGGCCATCTACAGGACCCCAAAGAGGATCTATACTCCTCAGGCAAACCGGATCCTTCATCGAATTACTGACGATATGAAGAATAGCAGGTGGAATAAGCAGTTCGACATCGAACGATTCACTCAAGCGAAATGGTCGGAGCTCAGAACCATTTTGAACATGACCTGCACCGTTATTAGCATTTGGGCAATTTCGGCGTACACGACCTACCTCTTTCGTGCAATGGGTTACAAGTGCAAAGCGTCGCACGATCCTAAACTAGCTAGGGCTGTCTTTAACTTGTGGGTGGTGGACAAAGAGATGAAGGAATGGAGAGCCAAGCTCAGAGACACGTTTGGAATCGACGCGATCCCGAGCTTCAGATCTACAACGGAACAGCTGCATGGAGACTCCGCTTCAATTGAAGAGATGGCACCAATACCATCGAGTTATGATCCACAATTAAGATCCAGCGAGACTCAAGCGTGGACAAACTCTCAAGGAGACGAAAGGGGTGAACCTAAACCGGATTCATACTCTCGAGTGGAGGGATCGCTTTACATGGAAGATGTCTACATGGACACACCAAGGTCATCCCATCCGACGAGGAAGAAGATTTCGCAAACGAGAGGAGAAGATGGACGAGGACCCTACGAAGACGAAGACGACAATGACGACGAATATTGGATGAGACAAAACGCGGAAGTCATTCGACGAACAACTGCAATCGTCGTCTGCGATTTGAAAGATCTGTGAGTGAACTTGGACAAGTACTCGAGACACAAGCGCATGCCTCGTTGCAGAGAATTACCAAGTTCGAAGGAAGACGATACCGAATTGACAAAGCTCTCGAGTGGATCAAGACGTTCACTTACGAGATAAAAGGAACGTGCAAACCTCAGAACAACTAGTGTGATCCATTCTCGGTGAGTTTGGAGAAGGTGTCCAAGGGTTGGTACCGAAAGATGTCGAAGAAAACGCATATAACATAGAATTTTATCAGTAAAGCGTTTTTGGTGTACCACTGCTTGCAGTACGATCAGTCGGCCAGGTCCAGACATTACTCGGCAAAGATCCAGGGGTCGGCACATGTGTGCGATTTTCTCCTCCGCTTTAATGGATATGCACGAGCCGCGCGGATTCGATATGAGAAGGGTGGAGCCGAGTCGGAAGATCCTGTGGAGCACTTCTTGCTGAATAGTGGAGACGATGAAATGATGGATTTTATCTACCCGCAGCGACTGTGTGGTATAGATCGAGCGGAACAAATCATCAGTCATCGGTTGCTGGGCGAAGAACGCAAGAAGCAACGTGACAAAATGAGCAGCAATCGATAGTCTGATTCCCACAGATACGAGTCCCAAGTATATCGCTGTATAGACAGTCGAAATGACAGTGCTCGTCGATCGGAGAGCCGTCGAGATGACAGGATCGATGATCACGTATTCAATCATCGGGAAAGACGCGATGATTCCGAAATCGATCACCGGGAAAGACGTGACGAGCATTGACTTGTCAATAGAGACAGACAACCACGGTGCGAAGGGCGGACAGGGCGACACGAGCGTGATAACAGCCGACGTATTAATCTCGCGTCAGCGACTCCAGACAAATTACAGGATGCAATTGAAGAATTGAGACTTCATCAATATGCTGATCAGTACGAGTCGCAAGATGAACAAAGTGACTACGACGACTTGAATGACTACGAGTCGAACCCTGAACCGAATTTATGAAAGTGGGTACAAAGGTGAACAGGTCGACGTTACCTACGAAAAGCAGCGAGCCAGTACGATCAGGTCCCAGCGCTATGAGTCGGGAGGGAGCACCAGCTGATCATAGTTTACGTGTCGAAAAACGGAATCAAGTAAACCAGCGGAACCGACAGGACCGCTTAATAGAATACCGACCATGGGTTCCCTGCAGTGCGTGTGGGGCCGCAGGCCACGACGCTCATTTTTGCAGACGCCGTTGCAAGTTTTGGAAACAAGTGCATGACGTCCGTAGATGCGAACTGTTCACCCGAGTTTGAAAGGCTATCAAATTTTGCCAAGTCATCGGTTGATCCAACAACTGTGCCCGAAGAACTCCAACATATCTATTCGACTATCCATTTAAACTACGAGGCTCGCCGACTTCGACTGGGTCGGGAAACGACGGGCTGACACAGTCAGTGTAACCAGCAGTCGACGCGAACTATGCGTTCGCCTTCGTTGGAGACACAAGAAGGCTCAGCAATGAAGTGTATAGGAAAGAAAATGAAATGGAGTACTAATTGGAGTCGTCCTTTGCAGACGATCATGTTGATGGAGAATGGCTAATAGCTCTGATGGACGCATTGCGCGACTCTCGGCGACCAATGGAATCGTATAATCCATTTAAGTTGTTACAAGGGAAGCGAATAGGATGGTGGTCGTCCAGGAAGTTTGATCGGAGATTGAGAATGAGAGATTTTGTAATAGGAGCAGTAAATGACGAACGGACTTAAATACTGCTTCACCCTGGAGCCAGCATCTCGGCGATCAGTGATTCTTTTGCACATAAACTTAATTTAAAAGGGTAACATGAGCATGGACAAGCAGATTGACGTACAGGGG
The DNA here is from genome assembly GCA_947650285.1 of Hyaloperonospora brassicae. Taxonomy (NCBI): domain Eukaryota; phylum Oomycota; class Peronosporomycetes; order Peronosporales; family Peronosporaceae; genus Hyaloperonospora; species Hyaloperonospora brassicae. The sequence goes on from CANTFL010001459.1 coordinate 67,437, forward strand.
ATAGCAAAGTCAAAGGTGGTAACGACGCCAAGAGTTACAGTCAAAATACCCCTGGGGTGGAAGTTGGTATATGAATTCATAGAATGGATCATGCCACATCACGCGGGGAAGGACATAATCCTCGAAACAGACTGCATGTTTCCAGCCGGAGGTCGTCTAGATCTCTTCAATTCAACGGCCAAGTTACCCGACGAATTGGTTGTGCCGCTGCTTAAGTCCGCGAAAGAGGTCGACGAACAGGAGTGGGGCAGAGAAGTCACAGGGATACCCAGAGATACCATGAGTGTCGGTCAACGAGAGTCTGAGGTTTCTCAGCTGCAGCGTCAACAACCACCTGGGTCCACACACGAGCTGTGGGTTCGTCTACTACCCTTACTACTACCTATGGTCATATACAACAGGAGGGGAAAAGAGACGATGGTCCGACTGACAAATCTTGCACCACGAGTAACGACCTGCCCGGCACATTTTCCGATAGTCGTGTGGATGCCACACGACACGCTTCCACGTGATGAGGGAAATGCACGCGTGAATTCGACGAAGTACATAGATTGGCATTTTTTGGCATACGAACACGTCTTTAAGAAAGAATTGCTGCAGAAAGAAAAGGGTTGTATGAGGATTGGTTGTCTCGACAACCACCGGCGATACAATGACCGATTTAAACTTATCCGCGTGCCATCCATCGTCAAGGTAAAGCGACCACGGGTACACGATTTCGGACCGATGAGAACGAGTGCAATCGAGAGATAGAAGACGGTGTACTGAGACAACAAGCTCAGGATGGTCCCACGGAGCGGACGAGAAGAGAAATCGACAGTGGAGATAGTCATTGCGCTGATCATCACCAGAAACCAAACACGCGTGTCAAGGATGAAAACGGAGTCATCAGCAAGTGATCGAACGATTCGCCAGCGGCATCAACAACGTGCAGTTATTTAGGTGATGATTCACCTTTGCTAAAGGAGTCAATCCATCGGTCGGATGATGAAATGGGAGAGCAAGGTGAAAAACGAAGTCGAGTTGTAACTTCACCTGCAGCAGATAAAGTGTCACGTAATAGAGAGAACAACTCCGTCGACGAGCTCCAAAAAAGGTTCTTGTGCGTTCTGGAGGAGTCGAGCGTGGACCCACGGGATGAGGAGTCATCGACTGTGGAAGTAAAACAACCGACTTATGAGCAGAATAACAGCAAAGACAAAATATTTGATTACGCCCGAGAACTCGCTTTTCTGCCGGACCTCACTGAGCTGACACCAACAAAGTTGGATTACGGCGGAAAGAATGTGATATCATCAGCTTATCATGAGGTACAGCAAGCCAAATTGATTGCTGTATTGAAGAAACATGAGCAGATCATAATCTTGAGTGGGAACGCATTACCACCTTCAGAGTATGGAGTAGTTTGCAACATCAAAGAAGATGAGCATGAAACTATTTAGCAACGGGCTCGACGCGTGCCTCTCCGACACCTGACTAAACTGTACGAATTGTTAAAAGGATATTTGACGGCAGGTCTCATTTCATTCTCACAGATTCCGTGGGCCTCACCGATTTTAATTTTTCCAAAGAATAATGTCGTGGACCTACGTTTGTGCATTTACTACAAGATGGTCAACGCTGTGACGATGGGTGTATAATATGCGATGCTCTTGGTGGACGATTTACTTTTAAAGTTGAAAGGCTATAAATGGTATAGCTCTTTGGGCGCTGCTAGTGGGTTTTGGGCGATAATCCTGGCAGAGAGAGCGAGACACATTTCAGCTTTCGTGTGCTCTTTGGGGCACTTTTAATGGTTGCGGATGCCATTCGGATTGAAGACTGCCCCGATGATCTATCAACGACTGATTGAAAATGCTCTGTGAGGTTACGTTTATTCTAAAGGAGGCTGATGCGAGCATTCAGAGAAGGTAGTAATTGTGGAGAAAGAAGCATCGAACGGACAATGGATGTTATCATCAGAGTCTCCACTGCACGTCCGACCTACACACTTCGTCTCTAAGTTCGAAGCAGACTGCTGCATCAACACGGACCCTGACGCAGTACAACGAATGGTCAACGACCCTGAGAACAGCATGTTTTTAACAGGTGAACCCGACGAATCGACACTTGCCTCGGTGTTCAAGCGTCGATCGTTCGTTGACGATATTTGTTTTGGCGGACGAAGTCTCGATGATTGCTTAGCAACACTCAATTAATCGTTAGAACGATTAACAGATTGTCGAATAAGCGTAATTTTTACTAAGAGTATACTTGTTCATCCGCGAGTTGACTTAATTTCTCATGAAGTAAAGGCGCAGGGAATCACAGCTGACCCAGAGATGTTATCAGCTATTTTAAAAAAAATACCTTTTTGACTTCAAAGAATGGAATGCAGGGATTCTTGGGAGCTCTTAATTACTATAGCCGATCAATCCAGAATATGGCGGTCTATGGAGCAGTCCTCAACCAACGGAAGAAGGACGACTTCCTGCGACTACCAGCTCTGGAAATAGCTCGCAATTCGTTTGATCTGCTTAAACAATAGATTGTCAGAGCGCCCATACTCTGTCATTTTAATCAGAAGCTGGATGTCAACGTGATGATCTTCGCAAACGACCGGGCATTGAGCAGCCCCTTCATGCAACTTCACGACCACAAACTGCATCCAGTGCGATTTTGTGGACGATTGTTAAAGAAAGAAGAGAAGAATTACCACCCGGAAGAGCGTGAGGTACTAGCTTTATTGCAGCTGATCAAGATTGATCATACGCTGCTTGTGGGAAAAACCATACACGTCTATACGAGATACCCAAGATCGGAGTGGGTCTTCACATTCAAATCATGTTTTTAGCTTCGCCGTATTGCTGTCACCCTATCATTTGAAATTTAAGAAAGGCAGCGAGCGCGATGTGGAGTTTATGCAGCTACTGCAAGCGTCCAACACACCGACCGTCGGACTTGACGAAATGCTGGCCCACATTGCCCCATGTTCCAGCCATGGGGAAGTGGTCCGCCTTTACCCTGAGATTTTGTATGCTTAAGTCTCTTCAGACTTAAGCGAATTCGTCATGTCTTTCTACGGTTCATCTGGTTCATCGAAGACGGCGAAACATGGCGGCTTTGGAAGTTGTTCGTGAATATTGTGGAAACTTCCCGAGTGGTCGATTGAAATGGATGCGAGTGATTACCTTCCGTCGACCACTGTTAATATATTTGAATATGACGGCATGAATCGAGGCGCTGAAGCAGCATTGGGTCATCAAGTTACTGATCTGATCATATTAGGAAACTCGAGGTAAGCGATCCAGCAAGCAATGGGATTGATCGCATGCAAACACAGCGCACTGCAAGTGATACTAGCACACCATAAGCAGTTAATCTATAGGTTTAACTCCGTGCGATGCTTCCATGTTATCCGTTGTTACAATACAACTGCCGACGTCGTGGCCACCAAATCATTGGACACCAAGATGGAGAAGCTACTCTTATGGTAAGGAACGCTACGAAGAGCTACGGATTAAAATAGGGTACAAAAAAGGTATTGGGGATGGAAAACCGGTAGAGAACAGCGAAGCAAAGCCAGCGGTGTAGGTGATTACACGGAGTACAACTCGTCATGTGCGATTCGTTGACCAACCGAGCAATGGGAGACCGACAGAGAGGAGTGAAGAGTCGGGTGGAAATCAAGAAAATGAGAAGAATGTTCGACACAAAGCGACTCTATCGAATCCCGAGACTCGAGCATCATCAAATGCGGACGAAATTGACCCAGCAATAGTTTTATATGAGCGTAGAGAACGGATATCGATCGCGCAAAAAGAAGAGACGAAGTGGGCAGATCTCAAGGTGTATCTGCGTCAATTTGTCAAATTCTCCTCGCAGATACATCTTTAGATCTGCCCACTTCGTCTCTTCTTTTTGCGCGATCGATACCGTTTTCTACGCTTATTAAAAACTATTGCTGGGTCAATGTCCTCCGCATTTTGTGAAGCTAGCGATGCTGGGAAGATCGCTGATTTCGATCATGTTAAGTCAAGACAGGCTACTCTAGTATGTAGGACGGCACCGAGAATCAAAAGGGACACGGGGAGACGACGTCAAATTGCGACTGTTAATTTCTACAACACTAGTCGACAAATTCTGTTAAATTGTCATGACTCATTAGAAGGCGGTCATTAAGGTATTGTGCGGACATACCACAAAGTCAAGACTGGTTATTACTGGATTGGGTTGTACGCAGATGTCGTCGGACACGTACATGCATGTGAGGAGTGCATTAAAATCAAAAGCAAGTCAGCGATAAAGGGGTATTCGCCGGGGAATATGGTCTCCGAGCGACAATTTTAAGTGGTGTCAATAGATTTGGTCATACCACTCATGAGGACTCGACGAGGAAATACGGCGCTGTAACTGTTCCAAGACCGTTTTACGGGATTTGTGATAGCTAAAGCTATGAACGATACGTCGGTGTTGGAGGTAGCGAAAGCGTTTGGATAGAATATTTTCCGTCATTTCGATGCTTTTAGTCTCAATCGTCAAGACAAAGAGTCCAAGTTTATGAGCGAAGTCGTTCAGACGTTTGCTGAAATGATGCAAGCTTATTCAAGAGTCACTCTTAGCTGCCGTCCGCAAACAAATGGGCAACAAGAACGAAGTGTGAAGACAATGATACAGAAGTTGCGACTGTATGTGAAAGATCCACTACAAGCTGGTTAGGATGACATTGCAGAAAAATTGGTTCATGCCAGAAACAACGCAAGAGATTTGACGAGAGATGAGACGTCTTTCTATTTAGTACACAGCTAGGATGCCCACTCACCACTAAAAGCAATGAGAGAGTCAATACGACTCGCCAAACCAAGAAATAATAGGGTGATGAACTCGACTAACTCAGTCTTGTGGCGTCGCGAAGCTAACAAACAGCAAGAATTAGCAATACGACGAGCAAAAGAACACCAAGTATAAGAGAAAGCAAGAAGAGCGCGTGAACATAACGAGCTTTAAATTTAATCTGAGCGGCGAACAGAGCCAACGAACACTGGACAGGATACTGAGCAAGATGACGCGGCTCCAGGAGATCAAGCTGCTCGAACCGTTGACAACAGAGTGCAAAGCACGAATACCAGTAGAAAGTCGAATGCCGCGATAAATGAAGCAGACCAAGTGTGGCTATTCATGGAAAAGGTGAAGCCTGGACTGAAAAAGAAGCTAGCCCATAGGTGGCATGGTCCTTTTCGAGTCAAGAAACAGGTTGAAGAGTTCAAGTTTGAATTGTAGTTGCCAGATAGAAGCGACATTGGTTCTAACCGGTTGTCCATAATTCGCGATTGAAAACAGTGACAGAACAAGGGTCACGTTTAACGACGAAGTTGGTGGAAGGACTAGGATATACAGATCGACTTGTCTTTGACGAAGAACTACTGCCGGAAGATAGATGAATGCCCGATAAGTCCAGTGGCCGATACTAGGTAGAAGCCATACTCGACGATGACACGCCAAGGTCAACAACTGCTGACAGAAGCCAGCGAAAGGTTTTGGTAAATTGGGCGGGATACGATGAACCCACGTGGGAACCATTGACCAACTTGTCATGTGGAGGTTTATTGTACGACTACTTGAGGCGGAAGAAGAGAGAGAATCATCTGCAGATGGTGCAAGTCGCAGACGAACGGTAGAATTACCACCACCACGCGTACTCACTTTCTGTGAAGACTAGCAGGCAGAAAAAGAAGTAAAGTTTCTGCTTTTAAGATGTATTGATGCATGGAGACCGAGATAAATGGATTAACGAGATGAAGGAATGAAGTCATAACAGAGGCGAATAAATGTCAGCGATGGACGAGCTGGAATCACCATGCGACAGCGTAGGGACACAGTCAGAAGCGTCGACGGAAAGCTTCATATCATCGAGGTTTTCGGGCGCTGACGCAGAGGGATCGACTACCGGAGGAGAAACTTCGTCTGCGTCGACATCCTAGTCGACGAGCGGAACCACTTTACTCTCTAACGTGCCGACCGGAGCGAAAACAGGGAAGCCCGGATCGCTCGGACGGAAGCACGTGTTATAGGGATGCTCGATGGACTAGTCAGCCACGAAACACGCCAGCGTTCAAATTGGTCAAGCATTCCAACTTCGATGATCCATTCAACACACACGAGTACCCACGCATAACTTATGATTGGGTACACAGGAAGCGACGGCTCAAAGAGAAGTTCGGGGTCGGGGAAAGGTGTGGGTCCACGAGATGACTTCGCAGACGCCGCATCTTTCAAGACAATACTCAAAGTTCTCGCGACCTTCCGCAGAAGATCCCCACGACGTTTGCGAGCGGCAGCATAATTAACCCAAGCTGCATTAATTTGGGACAAATCTTCAGGCGAGCGCGAAGAATTTTCATAGGGGTGCATGCCCATAAGAATTCTTGACTCCAAGATCCAATGCGTACGCTCCCATAAAGCCAAGAGAAATTTCGAGCGAGTATCGACATGGGCAGACGGCGTTGGATCCGGACTATCTCCGCAAAACTTGACCCACGCTTCAGCCACCAAGTCCAGAGGAGAACTAGAATGAGAGTGATGGAGAGAACGGCGGAGCCGATCCTGAGCGTCGCCAAGCTTGGACACATTCATGGACATCGGCTTCGACGGAAATAACGCCAGAGTACGCTGACACGGATGCGACGGATCATATACGTCTGCAAACGCTAGTAGACCTGCAGGTATAACGGGGGTCGGAGCGACGAACGACTCCGAACCAACGCGCACCTTTCGGATATGGGACCGAGCCGACGTGACGCGCAACCAACAGAGAGCTGACCCGTGGTGAAAGAAGCGTATATCCCGACTCGCTCGCATGATAGGAGTTGACCGAGATTTCTGAGCGACCACTTGACCCGCACGAGCACGAAGATGAGAGTATGGAACCGCTAATGGCTGAGACAAGCCAATAGCAGCAGTCGCCACCGGGGTGACGGAAAACTGTACCCAGTATCGCTTGGCGCCGACAAATGTGGGGACGACAACAAAGAAGAAGCCGCCACCTCAGCTGTCAGCGTCTTGCTGAGGTTGGTTCGGTACCGCTAGATCCGTTTCTTTTTCTTCGGTGAACGGGTGGTTTGTACATAAACAGTTCAGTCGAGTAATCGACAGCAGCGGAAACACTGGAAGGAGTCGACGGAGTGACGTGAACGTTGACCATTTTCTGCGATAAGCGGACGATAGTCACGCCCGTTAAGACAGCAGCGACGTCCAATGAGAAGGCTGTGATATGAACTGAATCGGGTGACGGAAGGAAGATGCCTTTCCTTTTCTCGGAATACCTAGCAGATCACCGACTTGCGGGAACGACGGAAGACGCGCCATCAGGGATAACGACGGCGGTTGGCAACGTCGATGACACCACGTCAGATACGACTTCAATTGATGGAGTGGTCGCGATGGCGACCGACGAAATAGCAACTAGAGCGGTTTAGATTTGAACTAGCGGCACATGAGCTATCGCAGGTGGTGATACGGACACAACCGCAGAAGACCGTCGAGTTCTCATCCGAAATAAAGCGGATTGGGCAGCAGGTGTACCGGTCACCTTGGATTTCTTCAGTCGTGCTGAAGCCCTTGGAGCATTGACCTTCTTCAGTGACGCGAATGAACGCTTGGTGACTCGACGACGGACTGCACCCACTTTTTGACGCGACTTAGACGGGTGAGATACCGGATGCGACGCGGGGTGACGCAGTGCGAGGAAGATTAGGAGCAACGTGGGAGTGCGCGGCGGAACCACTCGCTCATGGTAATCCCAGACGCTGAGACTGTGAGGTGGTCGACGAAACAGCCTCTACAGCGAGTTACATCAGCTCAGGCAAGGAAATGGGCGTCATCGTTGAATCGACATGGAAATCCAGCTCGGTGAGAGACGAAGTACCAAGTCCATGAACTGATGATCCAACAGCTTGAAGGGACGGTAGATGAGACAATGATGCAGTGACACCCGCCGAGACCGACCTAGCGGTCGATGACCACGCCGACCAGGAAGGCGAATGTGGATACGGGGGTGCGCCAGGATCTGCAGCAGAATTACACGAATCCGATCGTCTCCTCAGATAAGTTAGAGATGTTACCGCCGACGGGGACGGCCCGCCGACGGACACAGCAGTCGACGACGCTGAAGTCGAAAACACGGGACCCGCGGAACTAGGTGTAACTGATAGCGTCCGCCGTCCAGACCGAGACTCCGAGCTTTGAAACGACGCCAAAGAAGCGAAAATTCGAGGCGAACACGTTAGGACCGCTTAATCCATCGCTGGTGTGATGGGAGCAGCAGACGAAGGCTTGAGCCGCAAAACCATGTTCTAAAATGTCGTCGGATTATCGAACGAAATGACTTCCGGGAAGCGAGTCGCGAGAAGTCTACATTACCGCGAGTTAATATCCATAGCTTGAGGATTTAATCCCAAAACGTCCACGACAACCGCTGCAGCCACCGCAAGGCTCGGATCCAGCGGACATTGGATGTTATCAAGACGCAGCAGATCGCGTTGTTGTCGGATGACCTGTTGTTGACTGCTCACGGTGCGTCGCACCACCCGGAGAACATGATTTCCCCGTTGAAAAAGGCCATAGTTGCATCCTGGAGCTGACGGAAGTAACCAGCGGCAAAACTCTGGACAGCCGTGTGTCGAGCTTCGGAATTTGCGAGGTCACGCGTACGCTGGTTGATCAAAATATCACGTTCCGCTATACCAGCGAACATCTCGGCATATATACGGTCAGCCGAAGCAAGAAGATTGTCCCGATTTGTAGATGTCAGGCGCGCAGATGACTCGAGAGAGTATATCGACTTGTGCAACGAGTCATTCAACTTGGTCGTCTTGAGAGCAGCAAACTTCCAAGTTTGTGACTCTTACTTGGTCGTTGGCAAATGATGCTTCAATTCCACCGAGTTCGATACAGCAGCTTGCATTCGTCGACGAAGCGAAGCATTCTCTTGGTGAGACTGAGAAAGAGCCACGCACAGAGCTGTGATATCTGCAGAGTGGTTGACGACAGGAGTGACGTCTGTGTCCATCAACTAATTCAAGTCATTTAGCGTGCGAACACGAAAGATATATTGCCTCAACGACGTGTCGAGAAGTGGGCAAGGAGATTCCATCAGCGTCACGATCATTCTGATCAGCACAACTTCGCGCGGCTGCATCCGATCGTCGATGCTCTAGAGGAGACGTCAAAGATCTAGCGTATCCAGCGATGATCCAGATTCATCTCCAATTAAAGGTGCAGCCTGGGCGGAGTCGGCAGAGAGGACGCCTGGAACAGAAAGGTCACAAGAAGCCGATCTCGCCGAAGTGTCGGGTCCATCGTCCAAACTCGACGATTCACCCACGGCCAAAGTCGGCGGGGAAGATATTCTTTGGTCGGGAATCGCTCCATCAACAACTGACTGAGCGGACGAGGTAAGCGTAGGTGACGGTGGAGGACCAGGTCCAAGTCGCTCTAGAGGGTCGTCGACGGTGAGTCGTCGACAGACTAAAACATGCAACAGAGAACATACCACTGACCAGAGCACAAGTTAACAGCCGCCACGAAAAGGAATGAGAGAAGCGGCTTGGCGAATCATACCATGGCACAGGGGGAACGGTTCGGAATAACTAAGAGAAGCGGCGACGAATAGAATGATCGAGAAAATCTACCGTTTGGTTCGTATCGCTACTAAGGCAGTTGTGGTGTAGAGAATTTCAGTCCCGAAATATTAGTTTTGGCGACTTATAGGTCGACGACTTAAGTGTCGAAGACTTGAGCGACAGAGGCAAAGGTCGGCAAATCGAGTATCGGTGACTTAAGTGTCGGCGACTTGGGTGTCGGCGACTCAAGGGTAGAGCAGAATGCGAGAAGATCGAACGACATATTCGTCACTTTATTTGTATAAGAACTAGGGAAGGACAGAGAGCCATATCTGCTGGCTCTGCAAGAAAGAAAAAGAGATAAACCGATACAGTGCAGAATTTTCTAAGTCCAAGACACGCGTACACTTGAGGTAAGTCCCTGCGTGGGCTAGATTATGCCTGCCGTCGAACCTCGAGATTCATAGCTTGTAGAGGTATCGACTGGTAGCGCCAAGATTTAAGGAAGGCCCGGGTTGGGCAGCGCTCGCTACTAGCGAAAGAAGGAGTCTCGTCGTCGACGAGCCGGTAAACCTCAGTAACAGGGACCGTTGTGAGTCTCGTCAACGACGAGCTGGAGATCCCTAAGAAAAGGCACCGTTCTCTAAAGACTTGTCTGAGTGACGATCCGTTGGGCCTCAGCCGAGGGCACCGTAATTCTTCTAGTCGGGCGTACACTGCGCCCGGTGACCTGTAAAAGCGCGTGAGCGTCGGCTTTCATCCTTTGGTGTGAAGTCACAGGGAGTCAAAGGGTTGGAATCTGCTGAGCTCAGGCAGACTTCCGGAGGAATTGGTTGTAAGAAATCAGTTAGGCGAGAGCCGCAACTAAACCCCGAAGGGGCGAACCGCGCGGGAGACTTCCCCTCACGTACCAGCCCGTGCGCCGACTAAGCTCGGCGATTATTTTGTTTGTGCGTTGAGGCTGTTGTATGACATATTTGACTAACTACTATACCACAATTAGTGACGCTAGCTCGGGTTGCTTGGAAACGGTCGTTGCACCATTTTGCCGTAGTGAAAACCGCGACACACGCTTAATCCAGTTGATATTGGCGGCATCTTGTCATCCTAGATCATGCCCTTGGAGAACATCTTGCATAGGACCTTAGTTGGTGCGTCGCCCATACGCGCATGAAGATCTTCGTCTCTTGATTGCGATGTAGTATTTATGGATCGTTGCAGTGTACGAAGCCAGTAGAGTCCGTCTGCAAGATCTGCCATTGCCATTACTTGCTCGGAACCTTTGAGCAGAATCTTCATTTCGGCACCGTCGAACATCACTTGAAACTTGCCGCTTTTGATGATCTGCGGATTCGACAGCAGATTTTTGCTCATTGTTGGGACGTAAAGCGCGTTCTTGGTCTCGATCTCGCGCTATTCACCGTTTGGCAGGACCAATTTTTCGACGATAGTCCCCACACCTTTAATCGCAGCCTTGTTCCCATCTGTTTTAAAAGGTGCGAGACTTGACAATCGAAACTAGCGAGGATGCTGGGATTCCACTCGAAAGACAGGAGAATCCACTTAGTCAGGTGATGGAAGATTGGAAAGTGATTGATTATCGAAGCATATTTCCTACACCTTGATTTATATGTGTACACATATAAATCAGTCGGCGCGTCTCATCACCCTTCTCGTCTAACCATTCCTGCGTAATCACCGACGTGAAAACTATCCCGAACAAAGTACACCATAGCGTTCGGGTTGTTACGGTAATGTGACAAAGTCGCGAATCGAATTTTAGGACGTGGATCGGTGACCACACAGTTTAGACGTCACTTACTGGCGGAAAATCACACCTAGTGATCTAGCGATCCAATAGAAGACGAAAGGTGATCCCACGGAGATCAACGATCCGATCCAATTGTCGCCAGAATGATGGACATGGAACGATTTTGGACGAGAAGCAGGATGGGGTGATTGCAATGGACCGATCTGGGACGAGTCGCATATATATATATACATATATATGGTTGCCAAAGGTAAATATGGGACCAGGTGGTGCGAATTGACTCTGTGACGGAGGTGTAACATCCGGCAGATCGGTGAACCTCTTTACCGGTCCCGCAATGGGAGTACTGGTTTTGGCTAATTATAGCCTGATCTGGAAGTGTGAATACTCATGGGAGTCCAGGGAGTTATTATAAGACATAGGGAGGGTCTCGTGGACCAGAAAAACCCTGAAGGTTGATATTGGAGCACGTACAATGAACAGAAGAACATATACTGCTGAATTGTACCGTGTCGATCCTCAACGATCTCAAATTGGGCATCAGATCGGTCATGTTCTCTGTTAATTATGGATATATCGCCAATGAGACTACTGGATCATGATAAATACACTCGATAGAGGTCCCTGAGTGATGTCTTTAAAGTTCAGACCAGACGGGGCAGTGGAAGCTGGTTCAATTGACGTCGCAAAACGAATTTGGACACATTTGACATTTTGGGTCACACATTGGGTGTTTTAGCGCTGAGAATATGTATTTGGTACTATGTTTGATATTTGAGCTATTTTTGTGTTCTAGGTACGACACCTGGAATACTGGCGCTATCATTGAAGTACAAGTCACGAAATTTCAACACGTGTTCAAAGGGAAGATCCGGCTTAAGTTAATTCCGTTTGGGAGAACGACCAACGGTTGGGAATATGCGTAAAGATAGGTTGGCTATTAATTTGGTCGGTAAATAAACAGACTTAAACTCTACTTCTTCTACTTACGACGCGCGTTCCCCCTTCTTTTCCGGACAAGATTTCTTTGGCTTCTCCGGCGGCTTTAGGCACGCGTATTTCGAGGACATTGAAGACCGATCTTGGATTGTTGGCTACGATCGAGATGGACGATTCCGGAAGTTCTGGTTCGGATCGATCAAGTACTCACACTCAACTCAACTGCTAGGGTAGCAACAACAACGGAAAAGGACTGGACATAATATCGCGAGACGACTTAAGTGGTCAGAAGATCAGGACAAGGGATTCAAGACAAGACCGAGCAAGATCGAAGCGATCTACAGGCCAGATCGGCACGTTTCATTTTGTCCAAATAGAACATCTATCTGGCCCAAGCTGTGCACCTTTGACAAGATAGTCCGACCCCAAGACCAGATCGGACTGATCCCAAGGCAAGATCGAGGCAAGACTACTATTTGTTGAGTGAAGATTTCCGCACAGCAAAGATTTCGATCCCGAGGACGAATCGAGATCGGTGTGATCCAAGATCAAGGTCCCAACCTCTCCACATAGTGATCTTCGCTACTCAAGATCTAGATCGCAGAACCTCGTGGTGTAAAGATTTTTTGCAACGAAATCGAACTCTCATCCTTAAACTCTCAGCGATACCGACATCTCCCAAGGACATTACAAAGGGGTCAATCTAGCCCAACTGACGGGTACACAAGGTGAGCACAAGACCAGACAACAATACACGGATCGGAGTACCCCCTCCGTGAGTCGGCAAGTCTGAGCAAGTGGAAGATCAGCCCTCACACAATCGATTTTGTGAGATCGACTTCACCACACAAGACACAAATAACTTTTTGCAAACCAGCCAAGTATCATCCAGATATTTCATCACATGAACTGGAAGAAATAATATCATCGCAACAAGCTGGCGGTCGTACTCTGTTGTTGATTAATCTCGTATCAAGCAGTTCCACGTGAGCTGTAATTGATTTAACTCCTTTGCGGAGTCAAAATGTCTTCATATCTTGGCAGTGATGATTTTGTTTATGTTCCATCTACAAAGCAGTGCCTTTGCAAAGGGAAAACAGTCCCCGAGAGCTTTAATTAATGCCAGCTCGCGATCAACATCGAATGTGTTTGGTGTTGCAATGTCAAATATCCTTACTACCCGCTTCAGGTTCTGCATCGCCCAGATGTAGTTGACTTCTTACTCGTTTTTCATAAAGCAATTGGCGATTGTGTAGCTGTTGTTGGTTGCAGCTACCCACAATATGCAGCAGAGGTAGTGTAAATCGATTAGTGTTGTAAGTGGCGTCAACCAAAAAAACCGACTTGCGCTGAAAAAGGCCGTGATGTCGCTGGCAGAGAGTGACACGATAGATAGGTGCGTGAGCGGCCACTTAGCATCGACTTTCGCGTAGTATGGCGCATTGCTGTAATTTCATCGCTTGTTGCTAGACTTTCGAGCAAGTGTGCAAGCAAACTCTTCCTCCTATCAATCTGCGGCGCTCATTTAGGCGAATGTTGTAAATATCGATCGCAATAATACCCACAGTATCAGATTGCCGAAGGGGGGGGTACAACGATGCAACCAGCGCTGATGCATGCACGCAGATTCGTAATCACCGATTGTTCTTGTTCGTCCGCCAGAGCACGTAATCGTGGATGAACCTTGATATCTACAAAGGGATCATGGTTATGCTCTTCATGAGTGACGTAGATCAACCACTGGTCTGGTTGTTCTTGACGTCGCTGAAGTGTGATCGTGGACGAGAAGGCGCAATCAGTGGCGCGGCTGGACCCCATGCGCTGACGAAGAGGCCCTTTACCTGACTCCATACTAGAATAAGGTCGGCGGCCGTTGCATGAGCATTGCGGATCCACTGCTTTAACTCACCGTCCTTGCGGTTGCCCACCTTTTTTGCCTTTTAATAGTTGTAACATAGCTTTATGGCAGTGTTAGATCGTCAAGCGCTTGGCAGGCTTCGTCCACAGAATCAAACAGCTCTTCTGTGATCTGGTTCAGGCCATTCATATGGCTTTTAAGGAAAGGGAATCACGGTTCCGATTGAATAGATGATATGATATGAGTAAACGGTAATTATTAAAAGTACAACAAACTAATTTTAGAATATAGAGACCTTCAAATCCAATACGTTGTTTAATATATGGGCTGAAGGCTCATTGAATACAACTGAAGGCTCATTAGCGGCGCCCCTTTTTTAATTTTGTTTGTAAAACATGAGCAATAACATGTAAATTTGAAAGTGTATGTGACCAAATATGAAAGTTCCTGTTTAAAGAATGTTACAAACCCGCTCACTAGCTGAAACAGACACGCAATAATGGACGAGTTACTGGCGACTGAGCTCTCTGCTGATACGATGGCAGCGTTGCAGGCGCATCTACTGGAACGCTCTCAAGAGAACGACGTTATGGTAACGGAGGATTTCCGGCTCTCCCAATTGTACGTAGTAGAATTCTTGTGACGTCACGATTGCGACTCAGCGAGTTGCCACTCGCTCGCTGCGAATTACCACTCGTTCGCTCACCTGTATATTGGATTGAGCTTCTGACCGACTGACCGTATAAATTGGTAGCTGGTACGACGAGAAGACTGGTCGTGCACTGGCACAAGAGGCTATTGACCACAGTACTAGTGAGCTGAAGATTGCATTCGTGAGTACGCCAGCAGCCTACCGTGACTTCCTTAAGATTCAGAGCGAAGAGACGGATGAAGCCAAGCGCGTAGTGATGGGCGACAACGTCTACATCTTTGAGTTTGACCGTCGATTTGGCGAGAAGTACGGCAGCCACTTCTGCTTTTACGACTACAACACGCCAACTGATCTGCCCGAGAAGTTCCATCACTTCTTTGACTACGTGCTCATGGAACCGCCGCACCTGGTGCGTTCTTGTTTTACTGCATTGACTGGAGTGGGCTATCGTTTTGCTGTCGTTTGACAGCATTGTACCTGGCAAATGTGTCGCTAGAGCCATGATCTGCTTGACCAAGTTCTCGGACACGATGCGATGGCTGGCGAAGGATGTTGAGTCGGTGCCGGGCAAAAAAGACCGCGTCATCAATCCAGCCACGTTTATCAACTGTACGAAGATGTCTATTTGATACCTGTGGTGACGCAGTGCGTCTGGACTGTGCGATGAGCTCACTACTGGACAACATTCTTCATCTGCGATCTTGTGTTTGTTTGTTTGTTTGTTTGTTTGTTTAGCCCAGTTGCTGCGGAAGCAGATGAAGGCAGACCTGGGCTTCTACCCCACGGGCTTTTGCCCGACGTTCGAGTCGAAACTAAGCAATCACCTCCTCACGTACACCAACTACGAGTCAAAGCGCTTTGGTTTGTGCAACGAGCCCGACGACAACGACGACAAGGAGAAGGAGATAAAGGCAGACAATAACAAGTAGTGGATGACGTAGCGATAGAGGTCTTGTGCATGTTCGATCGAAAGCTGAAAAAATTGGTCGTTGAAAAGCAGTCACTCACTGGAACGATTGGCTGAAAACTCCCGTGTCGTTGTCACTGACATCCGCTGTACTGCGCGTGACGCTCCATCAGATGGACTCGTTACTGGCTACCGAACTCTCAGCGGATACTTTGGCGGCGTTGCAAGCGCACCTCAAGACGCAAGAGGGGCAGAAAGATGCGACAGTCGCCGAGGACTTCCGTCTCTCGCAGTTGTGCGTGCGTCTTTGGGCCACAAGAGTCCTCCCCTCTGGAGTATATGCAGAAGTGTGCTGACGGTCTCGTGTCTGTAGCTGGTACGACGATCGAACGGGACGGGCCTTGGCGCAGGAAGCCATCGAGCAGAGCAAAGAGATGCGCATTGCGTTCGTGAGCACGCCAGCAGCTTATCGGGCCTTCGTCCAGATCCAAGACGAGAGCGACTCTCGTGTTGACGGCGACCGCGTCTTCCTGTTCGAGTACGACCGTCGATTCGACGACAAGTACGGCCCCCACTTTGTCTTCTACGACTACAACGAGCCCACGAAGCTGCCAGCAAAGTTTCACCGCTTCTTTGATTATGTGCTCGTTGATCCGCCGTATCTGGTACGTTGCAGGCAACAAAACACGACCGACACTCGACTGCTTGCGCTGCGCTGAGCTAAGCTGACCATGTGGCGTCCTAAGTAGAACGCGGACTGCATGAGCAAATTCGCCGAGACGATGCGCTGGCTGGCGAAGGACGTCGAGGTCGTGCCGGGCAAGAGGGACAGGATCCTCAACCCGTGCACCTTCATCACTGGTACGACGCACTTCCCCGTCTATGCTGTTTGCTCCTGTGTGTTTCTGTTGCAGGGAGCACATCAACTCACATGACGTGCATGCTCTTGTGCCGTGCGCTCATGCAGCGCGCATGCTTCGCCAAGACATCGACGCAAATTTGGGCTTTAAGCCGTCGGGGTTCACGCCGACGTTCGCGTCCAAGCTGTCGAACCAGTTTCTGACGTATACAAACTACACATCGGATCGGTTTGGCCCAAGCGCAGAAGACTTTGGCGACTCGAGTGGTGACGAAAAGTAGCGCAGCTGAGTCAACGGCAGACGTGCAGTGCGAGAGCGACAGCGACAGCGTCCTCGTCGACCTGAGTCGTCTGTATGTTAGTAAGGCGCGCTATTAAAGTCCGTAGAGACGATATCTGCTGATACAATACATGCAACGCGTCCGCCTCGCGACTCGCAGTGCTACCGCTCGTGTCCAATTAGCACGTCGCTTGGCTGAGTGCTTAGTGTTTTACAAGTCGCAGCCGCTGGTCGAGAACCCATCGACGCAGAGGCCTCGCGATGCCCACAGAGGACCGCCGTCCGTCGCTCCTTCTGCCGTCGTCCCCGGTCGCTACCGCAGGCGCCAATGAGCGCAGTCGCCACTCGCGCAAAGTCACGCGGGACATAGCGGCGCTCGACTTTTTGCAGACGATTCCTATGCGGTCCGAGAGCGCCGTCGCACCGCCGCTGTCGACGTCGGAACTTCGCCTCAATGACGTAACGTCGCACGACGCAGTGACCACAGCCAAAGGGCCTCTGACGCCAGGAACGGGCAGTGGAGACGCCAAAGTGGAGCCGCTGGCCGGCCGGAGACTCCCGGGGATGGCCGCCACGGTCGTGCACGTGCCGCCTCTGTTCCGCTACCGCTTCACAACCAAATTTCCTGCAGCTTCGGCCGTCGTGCGGCGGTGGGAGGGCGTGACCACGCAGCAGGGACTGTTGGACGCGAGGCTCTTTTTCTCGAGAGGCTGCGGGTATCCGCTGGCCACGTCGACGATCATTAACGTGAGAGCGCAAGAAATAAGGGACAGAAGAGGAAAAGGAGAGAGAGAGGGGGTGAAGACTAATTGCTGTGGTTGTTGTTGTTGGTGGTGGTGGTGGTGCTTGCTTCTTACTTGCAGTACAATGGCAAGAACGACACGACGGCGAGGAGGAACCGCCTAGCGTCGATGAGCGGCTTGGCGCTGGAGCGACCTGCTCCAACCCATTACGACTGGCGCGGCACGTCGTACTTCCGTCTGCTGCACGCCACTTATTCCGCCTGTGACCCCGATCGAGACCAAGAAGACGCGCATCCAGAGCGGGTGCCGTACTCGGCCAACTTTCTCGATGATCCAGAGTTCCGACAGGGGCGGCATCGGCATGTCGTGCGGGGGGACAAGAGCCTCGGACCCATTGTGTCCAGCATTCTGCTGTTTGTCAAGCCACACGAGCTCAAGGACGAGCTGAATCAAAAGTTCCAAGAAAAACACGCCTACTGGCTGCAAGATCCGTCGCTCTCGTTGAGCAAACTGAGGCATCTCAAGCGGGAGGCGATCATGTGCAGTCAACGACTAAATCTTGAAGTCGCCACAGTCGCTCTAGCCTGTGTGCTATTCGAAAAACTAGTGCTGCAACACTATGTCGCCAAGGTGAACCGCAAGCTCTACATGGCAGTGTGTTTCCTGCTGGCTGTCAAGTTCAACGAGCCTTGTGCGTCCGACGAGCGCAAACGAGTCATCCGTTTACTTCTGAAGGATATTGACCGAGTGCATGCATTGCCATCACGAGACGTTCTCACCGCCGAGTTCACGGTGTACGCTCAGCTTTCGTTTGACCTGCACGTTCCCATTGCTGAAGTTCATCCCCATTACGTTCGATTGCTAAAGCTGATTGAGAGTAATCCGCGAAAGTACTTAGATGACGATGTCTTCACATCGTACTCGGCGCTGTTGGCGATGGAGAAGCAGGCCGAAAACCTCGGCATGGTGCTGTCAGATCCTCTCGACGGGTTTGATGAGACAACGGATAACGAGGCACAGCTAAGTGATGAAGAAGAGGAGCGTGACTCTGAAAGTGGAAAAGACAGCGAGCTGCGGGGAAGAAAGCGGAAGAACTCGAACGGGGGTGGCAAAGGCACTTCCAACGATCCGTCACTGTTTCTCTGGCAAAATGTGTCTCTTGCGCAATGGTGGCGAAAGCGTTGCAACTCGCAAGAGCGACACGAGAAGCCATCGACTGCACCTTTGGCGAAATGAGTGTATTCTAGTTGAGGTGCAGGTACTGCGCACACTATCACCGAATTTCCCCAACGCTCAGGCAGTATTTGACACAGCTTGACCGCGTTTTCATCATGTCTAGATGATGTTCGCGCGAAGTTTAAGAGGCTTATATCGTAAGGTCGAAAAGGGGTTCTGGTCCGTAAGTGGTAGAGCAAGACGATAAGAAGACGACTGAAGCAGTGCAAAAATCGTTTCCACGGCGCTAGTGTGCCACACTCACGATTCAGACAACGTCGGTACAAGTCGTTCGATTTTTGATCTACACGAACCTTTCACTAAGCCATTGTCCGTGAAGTAGCAGAACCTGCGTCATGCTGACCACCGTTCAGATAACGAACTTCAAGCTAAATGAGTCCCTGCACGCACCTATTCGTTTTCCTTCTAGCCATCATTTACCATTCAGTACATCACTGCTGCTCCAATCATCCTCTCTTGCTGACTCGTACTATAAGTGAGCAAAATATTTCCTAGTGGCAGCGACAAAGACTCCAAGCGCATAATTTTCTATAGCAACGACTGCTCCATATCTTGCGCTTCCGCCTCGCGTTAATCACGACCACATTCATCGCTGCTATCGATACGATCTCCATGTTTTGTCCGTCCCCCAGTAAGAGCAGTCGCCTGTATATTTTTATTGACTCAACCTTGCCGGCCATAATGCCCGCTCGGTCCATCGGCTTCGAACGTAACAGCGTCTCATTCTACGATTGGGCACCACGAGATGTAAATGAGTGAGAAAGTAATGTATATTTAGGTACGCGTACGATTTGCTATATCCTGTCACCCGGCAACAAAGTTACCGTGGCGACCGCTACTTTATATACTAGGTAGCACTAGGTCTCGGACAGCAGATGGCCTGCACGCAGGCTCCTGTCTCGAGATAATGGGGTTCCTCGTTGTCAGTACGAAGCCCTGTATTAAGTGATGCTCGGCTTAAGAGGTCTTCAACCAATGATTGACATCAGAATCAAGGAAGGTCGTGGTCTCCTGGACTAGAACGGGGTTACAAGTAGCATGCCCTTGGAACGAAGCTTCTATGCCCATAGCAATATTCGCCAGTCGATCCGCCATTTTGTTGTAGGTGCGGTAATGATGTCCCCAGCTGGAGATATGGATATCGTTAGCGATGGCGCTTGCTTCGGTGATTAACTGCATTAAGTGTTGCTTGCGTGGAAGATGTCGTGTTCGGAGTTGCGCAAGCACAAGGGAACTGTCCCCAATCACATGCAGGGGTAAGTAGTCGCTGGTCTTTGCTCGCCGACGACCGTGGACGAGCCCCCAGTATTCTGCGATATTGTTGGTAGTATCGGCAGCGGAATAGGCCACGCTCGCTACCCACAAAACGAATTCGGCGTGCGTCGGAACGTGGAGTCGGACAATAACAGATCCAGCTCCGCCTGGACCTGGGTTTCTACGGGATCCTCCATCGAAAAAGAAGAGGTAGAGCACTCCTGGGCACCGTTCGATAGGGAGCACGTGCAGCAAAAGATGTTCATCGTAGCAGAGGAGGTTATCAGCCAAAATGACCGTACATTCGCAAACAGTTGCCCGTCCTCCCACATGCCGGGCTGGTAGGTTGATCCACGATACCTTCGACCAGACCGCCGAAAGATAGTCTAGGCCCTAACTGTGTGAACATCCTGTGATAAAGACGTGCCTTCCATGCGGCGGAGGCGCTAGAACCAGATGGCATGAAGTGTCGTTGATACGACAATACGCCACAGCTCTCGAGCTGCCAAAAAGACCACAGCCTCAGCTTTCAATAAATCTTTCTGTGTGTTTATAGATTGCTTGACAACAACCCATGCGCTGGGCGGGATCCCCGGAAGGCCCAGTACAAACACCCAGACATGCAAGTCTTCCTCCTGGAAATTATGAAGCCATCGCCACCGAACGAGGAGGTATTTCCAGTGTCGACGCGTGCTAGGGCATGTCCAGAAGATATGTCTTGCCAGAGCTGAACCAGCATGCACACACTCAGGAACGGGGCACGATGGATCTTGCTTCGACCAATTCCAGAGCGGGAAATTGTTACTCTTTCGCCGATATATCGTGTGAGCGTTGGTCGGAAAGGACGCACTAAATTGTATTATATCTCTCCACGTAATCAATGGGGAACATTCCGATGACACGTGAAAGTCCGCCTTTTCAACCCGTTCCTCGAGAAGTCTAGTAACTTCAAGATAGCGCCGCCGGGAGACAAGCTGTTTAATTTTATTATTGATGTGGCCGCCACCGTCGACGACCGGCCCACCGGAGGACAACCCGCGTAAAAACGGATGCGCGCCAAAATGGACAGGAGTCCCACTGGATGATGACGCAGCGATATCGCACGCCGTCATCGACGAGACGGGTTGCAAATCATAGTCCATGCCCGTATCAAAATGCCGGAGAGATGTACCTTCACTAGTGAGAAGCCGGTCATGAAATTAGTGGACCTTCGTTGAGTACAAAATTAGAGACTTAGGTTTCAGCGCCCGATTGACCAGAGTCGGGAACTTGTGAAGAAGGGCGAGGTAGAAGGATCCAAAATGCTGTCGCTCCGCCATAGATGGGGGGTCATGTCGCGCGTGGGGGAGAACAAGACAATGCCACTCTGTAGGGTCGTCCGAAAAATTGTCTCGCCATTGTACTTCAGGCCGGTGTCAAAAACGCCTCCGTTTTAGGTATATGCCGTACCTATCGATCTCGCAGCCACAACGTATCATTGAGCGTGGCTTAGACAAGCCATAGGTGATCAAATCACACCGACGCCGCTACTTCAGCTCGCATTTGGGCGCGCAGTCTGTCATCAAGCACCTGCCGAATATCAACAGTAACACTACCGTCATTATTATAGGCGACTGTATCTCTCGATATAAGAGAAGGCACGTCTGCAGACTTCCCTGATCGCTCCTTTGCGAGAGTGCTGAGCCGCAGAAATTCTAACAATATCGAACCCGGTTTGCCGTAGAGTCGCTCGATATCGAGGGCGCTTGTCTTCCGTCCAATAAGGCGTAATGTAAACCGTACATGACCCGCTTGATCCCCACAAGTAATCACCATGTAGTTTGTTCCTCGAAGTAATAGTATCTGCCCATTGTTTAACAGCAGTTGCCGCCATATTCATCAATTTCTGTGGAATACAATCCACCGCTAGTCCACCCTGCTAAATTGGTAAAGCAGTAATCTCGTAATGGAACTACGACCGGGACCGCTTGCCATCACGGAATCCCCATATATAGCCAATAACCAAGCTGTGAAGCCTGGTACGCACGGCGAGAGGAGGCCAACAGTGCCGCGCTAAGAGCGTGATTTTGGGGACAGCAATCGCACTGGCAAGCTGAGCCCGTTGTTCCACCGTATGCGTCTTCTCGCGTGCGAAGACAAGTCGGCTCCGGAGAGACGAATGCACGTATTCCAGTTATCGGCTACCGCAACCTGTTGTTCCACCAGAACACCAAGATACCAGCGAATTTTGCCGGGGTCAGCAGAGTGAGACCACTTGAGCTTACAGGTTGCGTTGATTTCGCAAGGGACCATCTCAATGACCCTTAATTTCTCTCAATTTTTTCGTAGACTTGAAGGTGAGGTAGGTAATTCCGAACGTGGTATTTACATAATTTGTTTTGATTATAGGAGTATTGACCCGACGAGAGAAGCTGGAGCACATCGAAGTCGACGAGGGAAGACTCGACAAGAGAACAAGATGATACTGATCCATCCCACTAGGTAGTCGTATCGGACAACTAGAGGGATTTAGGAGAAACACATAGGCGTTCTTTTGCAATCCAGTAGGGTATAGGTGATAATGAATACAGAGAATAATTTTCCAAGTTTAAGACACGTGTATACGTTTGAGGTATGTCCTTGCGTACGTCGAATTATATCTGCTGTCGAGCCTCGAGGAGCGTAGCTTTTAAAGGTCTTAATTCGAAGCACAAAGAGTTAAATCGGCTCGGGGTCGGCAATTCTTGCTATCAGCGAAAGATCAGTCTCGTCGCACGGCGAGCCGGTGACCTAGTTGACGACACCGATATAAGTCTCGTCACCCGGCGAGCCGGTGACCTAGTTTACGACACCGCGCTTAGTCTCGTCGAATATTGAATTAGTGACTCAATAGACGGCACTGTCCAAATACATGTCTTAAGACTAATCGGTGTGTCTATAACCAAGGACACCGCAATTATTTCAGTCGGGCGTATTTGGCGCTCGTTTACCTGTAAAAACGTGAAAACACCGACGTTTACACATTGGTACTAGGTCATGGGAATAGAGGGACGAAAGCTGCTGAGCTCAGTTGATGGAAAGGAGCGTGAGTGGTTGAAGGTATTCCGCTAGGCGAGAGCCACAACTGAACCCGAAGGGGCAAAATGTGAGGATTTTCACCCGACGTTCTAGATCAACTGCGTTGACTAGCCCGGCGATTGTTGTGTTGTAACGTTGATACTGTATTGCCACAGATCTGACTAACTACTATACCACAAGTGATTTCACGGCCCGGGAATTTAGGGTGTGCGATTGGTATGGCATGTACCAATTAGCTTAATAGCATTATGGTCATCGAAACGAAGGACGCAAGCGACACGACCCCGGAGACATCCAAAAGGACTTTGCGTGCTGAGTCAAAATTGGCAAAATCGATCATCACCCACGCGTCCGCGAGGGTGGTTCGAGCCATTCATTTTGACGACTTCAAAGCGAGTGACCAAGATAGTGTAGAAAATGGACACGCTGATGACAACTATACCGTTTTGTTTAGCAATGAAGTGGAAGAACAATCGCTGCATGAAGGAAATGTCAGCAACCCTCGCGGGGTTGATATACGTCAAGCCGACGAGCGCGACGAAGAAGAAGAGGTTGGTCAAGGTTCGACCCCTGGTGAGCGCCCCCCCCGGTAGCTCTTAGGGCTACGATAAATGCCTAGACATCTCTGGCTAATTGGGATCTAAGCCGACTCGTCGAGGAAATGAAGAAAAGTCGTTTATCCAATTGTATAAGCCAAATGAAGCCTACCAAGCGACGTGGGTGAATCTGGCCAATGAGCTCATGAATTTTCTATAACAGGTAGCCGACCGCACATTGCTTCTTCTATGAGAAATGGGGTTCTAACGCGACGTGGTGAGCACGAAGCTGATACAATCGGACGTTGGGGTCGCTAATGGGCAGCGAGTTGGTGAGGGTGAAGCGGAAGCTGTTAAAATTTTTGGGGTGCAAGGCAAAACGAACTTTTACATCTCGTTGAACCGTCACACTTAGGCGGACATGGTGCACGTGAAGGAAAAGAGACCAACATAATTTATCGACGAGCAAGCCGTGCGAGAAGTCGGATACATGGTACCGGCGAGCACGCCGCTGACGATAGCCCCAACGCCGAAACGTGGAGTCTTCACGAGAGTGGAAGGCACGCTGTACCAAGTTGATTCTTTCTTATTCAAACCGCCACGCAGTCCACGGATGATAAATCCTCCACGACCAAGGTAATAATTATGACGGAAATGACGACATGTGATGAGTACTATGAAGACGATGAAAACGCGCACGACGAATATCAAGGGGTAATTGAGCGGTCAAATAATAAAAACAGATAATTGAGCTACGTTAATGCTGAAAGTTAAAGAGACCACGTCATGTACAGAAGCACTCACGCGCCATCAAATGATCGCCAGTTTTGAATGGAAGCGCTATCGTTGTGAAAATGCCTTACAATGGATTAAACGATTCACGTACGAGATGAAAGGGACGTGTTAACCGCAAACGAGTGGTTCGAGCCTTTCTTTCTGAGACTAAACAAGCAGCTAATAGTGGTAACGACAAATTCCGAAGAAGACCCAACGGAAGTGGAAGCTTCTCAGTGAAGCTTTTACGGACTATTACTGCTCGCGGTTCGACCAGTGCGCTTTGTCGAGGTACAACTCCTCGAAGTGTGGTGATACCGAGCACGTGTGCGATTATTTACTGCGATGAAACAACTGTGAACGGACAGCGCAGATTCAGTATGAGAAAGGAGGTGCGGATGCTACCGACCGCTTCGAGTGTTTCCTGTTACATTGTGGTGACGACGAGCTAATGGATCTGATCTGTTCGCAGCGACTCGATGACATCAAGTGCGTATATAAAATCATCAGTCAGTGATTGCTCAGCAAAAAGTGAACGAAACAGCGTGATCGAGTAAATACCGGACACGGGCGGAGTCGCCATAGGAAAGAGACACGAAATTGACGACAAAATAAAAGAGATGATGGTAGTCGTCGGAGGAAGTTGAGAAGTGAGTCAAGGTTCGACGATCGCCAAAGTGGCCGTTCTGATCGTCGGATTGACCGTCGGATATCACAATGATGATCTACAAGACCGGCTGGGCTGAAGCAACAACCGATATTATGAATGTAGTCGACGCAGCACCGTTTCATCGGTATCCACGGAAGATCTGCGAGCAGCGCTCGATGAGGGCCGAGTGAGCTGTAAAACCATCTTGTACGATGAGTCGAGTGTTAATAGTGCATAGAAACACCTGAGTGTCTCCAGTCTCGAATCTGACTCGGACTGGATAGAAGCAGAAAATGAGGTAAGTCAAATCGGAAACCCAGTCGGCCGCCAAGAACACCGTCTAGACCACATACGGATGATAACACGGTCGGGCAAGATGTACGGCCTTCGTAAAAGAGCGGACCGACCAAGAGCGCACAGATTAGTCACGAGAGCGTCGAATATACCTACTGTGCGGTGCAAGCGGTACCACGGGACACGACGCTCATTTTGCAGACAACGGTTTGAGTTCTGTAAGCAGGTACATGACGTCAGTCGATGAGAGTTGCTCGCACGATTTGAGAAGATGGCCAAGTTCATCAAGACCTCGGTGGATAAATCGTCTGTTCCAGAAGGCCTCTATGACATATACCCGTCGGGCAATTTAAACTAGCTAGCTCTCCTACTTTTACTGGCTCGGTATAAACGTGCTACCACAGTCAAATAAACTAGCGGTGGATGCAAGATGTGTGTTTGTCGTCATTAAGAACACTTAAGGGTTCTAACAGTAGGTAGGTATAAAAGTATATAAAACGATATGATCGGGATGATGGTGAAGGCTGGTCGATCGCAAGGATGGCCAACCAGACGACCAATTCTTTTGATGGGGACGACGAAAAAATTGAAGCTATTATTAGGAGAAAGATTGGGTTGGTGATTGTCGGGGCGTTCGATCGACGAGTACGGATGGGAGCGCTAGTCATAGGCGCTGTCAATGATAAACTAATCAAATTATTGCTGTATACAGGCCCTATCATTTTGGCCATTAGCAGCTCATTCGCTAAAAAGCTACGATTAGGACGGCTCATGATCAATGACACACAAATTGATGTTCAAATAAATTAGGAAGTCGAAGGTCATCACCACCTCATGAACCCCAGAATAGATCACTTTAGGACGATGTGGTACAGTAGTTGGTTAATTTTGTAATACAACAGTCCCAACGTACAAACACAACAATCGCCGAGCTTTGTCGGCGACACGGGCTAGTACGCTTGGATAAATCCATACGCATTTCGCCCCTTCTGGTTCAATTGTGGCTTTCGCCTAATCGATTACTTGCAACTAATCCTCCAGAAGCCTGCCTGAGCTCAGCAGCTTCTAAACCTCTCTACTTCTGTGAATTCACACCAAATGATGGAAGCCAACGCCTACGCGTTTTGACAGGTCACCGGGCGCAGTGTATGCCCGACTAGAAGAATACGGTGTCCTTGGTTTAAGACCCACCGGCTCGTCAATCGACGGGTCTTTAGACGGTGCCGTCTATTGGGTCACCAACTTGTCACTTGGCAATCCTAACAACGGTCCCTTCACTAGATTAAACGGCTCGTCGACGACGAGACTGATCTTTTGCTAGTAGCGAACGCTGCCCAACCCGGGCTTTCCTAAACTTTTGACGCTACCAGTCGATACCTCTACAAGCTATGCCTCTCGAGGTTCGACGGCAGGCATAATCTATACCACTCAGGGAACCACCTTAAGTGTACGCGTGTCTTATACTTAGGAAATTCTGCACTGTATTGATTATCTCTTTTACTCTTCCTGACCGCGATGGGAATCTTGAGTGGCTCACCTTCGTCCCCCTCATCATCCTATACTGATGCCTAGTGTTTTGGATCATTCCTCATCTCATTCTCTAATCTTCTCGCGTCAAATCTTCTCTCGTCAAGTCTTTACTCGTCGAGTCTTTACTCGTAGAGTCTTCTCTCGTCGAGTCTTCTCTCTTCAAGTCTGCACTCGTCCAGTTTTCCCTCGTCGAGCCATGCTTGGCCGACGTCGACGCGCTTCGGTTTCTCTCGCCGGGTACACCCCTCATTTAATCATGTCAAGAACATGGACTACCTCGTTTTGCAATTCTCTACATCACAAAGTGGTGTCGAATCGTCGGTCGGGCGTGTCTTCTCTTGGAGACAGTGAAGTTCTGAGACCGCTGTCACACCATCCGTCCCTGGGTCAGTGATGCCGGTACTGCCTCGCTCGATGTGTGTGCGCCTCGCTGTGCTTCACGCTCACGCGACCTAGGCAGTGAAACGCGACTTCTGTCATACTTCAGCAATGCACTAGAGTCTGGATATCACATTTTATCATCCGGGTTCGGCCTGGTGTTGGGCTCAGGTTACTGCCGCTATGTCGCCTCTCCGCATGGAGGATCACTATGGACAGTCTCTTGTCGCGGCTACTCCCGTCTCGGTGGCTGCTCTTCGAGCGATTATGTACGTCTTCAACCCGTCTCTCCGTAGGTGACTTTCGGTTTGTTCCCGAACTCAAGCATGTTTGTGGCTGCGGCGCGTCTTATCGATGCTCGGGATAGACTCTCGTCTTCCGAACGGTATCATCGGACGAGCAGTATGCTGGATGCTGTCTGTGACGTCTGGGGCCGATACCGCGAGTTCAGTCATGAGATCGACTGCGGTGAGACTGTTGATTATCGATCGAAGGTGTGTGTTGACTTGTGGAAGAGAAGTCATTGGCTCGTCAATTCCAGCGTCTTGATGGGGATGCACCCTAATTTTGACTCAAACCGGTCGACTGATGACATGGACACGTATTTTGCGCTTTGGGTGGAATACTTCGCTGCTCGCAATCGTCATGGAGACCCAATCCGGCTGGCTCTTAAGTCCTTTACCCGTATCTTGAACGCCCACTACCCGCTCGTGAGTCACGCATGAGTGCCGTCAAGTCCTGAATACTTTGCCGATATCGGTGCGTTGGATGCCTCTGACATACGGCGTGTCTCGTGGTTGACTCGGCTGGCGAAGAACCCCAACAACAATTAGTTCAGGCTTCAACATTCTGAGTTCCCCTTATTTGTGCCGGTGGGTGTTGCCGAGAGCGATGTGGTGTCCCGTATTGTGTATTGTCGAGGACGTTGATCTGAACGAACCCGCTCCTCCTGCTGTGAGCCCCGCTGCACATATTCCTGAGAATCCTCGTGACACGTAGATTTTTGCCTCTTCGGTCACTCAGAGTTTTACTGTTCGGCCCGACGAGTCTGTGGTGACCGTCACTGACATCTGACGCCCTTAATTATTCAGTCATTTGGGTATCTCGACATGACAGGTCGTCCCTTTTGGCAATACATTAAAGTAATATAGTCCTTTTCTTACATGTACCTTGTGAAATATTGATGAAGTTGCTTTGTCTCTCATCTCTGCCTGCTTGTCACCACATAAACAAGGTTACTGGTGACAGTAGTGCGTGGGATACCACTCATGTGCCACCTGCACCATCTTTAACCAATTCTCTCGCTTCTTCTTCCGTTAGTAATCGTATCACAAGCCGCCTCACTACAGATTGGATAAAGTCTCCCATGTCGAAGTTATTATCCCTTCCACTTTACTAGGAACCGTCGCTGAGTCCGGACGATGCTCGTCGAGAGTGTTGAGTCATCATCCACGATCGCTTATACCTTTCATCTCCCTCTCGCTTCATCTAGATATCAACTATTATCAAGGAAAAGTTTCTCTTCGAAATCGAAGCGGTTGGTCTCATCAATTCCAGTTACCAGCCCCATCGTAGGTCGCTCAACCGAATCCCTATACTTCTTCAAGCGCGACACATGTACGGCAGAATGAAATTCTATGCATGCTTCGGTCTATAAACTAACTTTATGTCGAAATCTTCAACTCGTTTCTTAATGCGGAACGACCCACTCCTTCGGTGAGCCAGTTTTTTCTTCGGTCCATACTTCACTTCTCCATGAAAAGCCATACTTGATCCTCTTCGTCGAACCTGGTTTCGAATGGCGCAACTCTTTCTTCATCTTGCTGACTTCTTCTTAAGTATGGTCGTATTGCCTTGTTCGTGGGAGGTCGACGTTCCGCCAAGATAGATCTATCATTGTGGTCTTTTGCTCGTCGAGATTTTGCACTCACTTGGTATAATGTCGCGATCCTGAGCGCTATCTCTCGCTGTCAGTTGGACTCGCGGCGCCACAAAAACGGGCGGGTATGCTGAGTCTATTGATTTGATTGCACCGGCTGGCGTTCGCCGGATCGACTCGTTCATGTCTTTAAGGGTAGAGTGTGCGTCCCAACCATGAACTAGGTAGAAAGAAGTCTCTTTTCTTGAAACTTCTTTAGCGTTATTAATGGCATGTACTTGTCGCTCGGCGATGTCGTCCCAGTCTGCTTGAAGAAGGTCTTCTACATACACGCGCACTGTCTGAATCATTACCTTTACGCTGCGTTCTGATTGTTCGTTTACTTGGGGTCTGTGACTCAACGAATATCTAGATTTAGACCCCATCATCATGGCGAACGTTCGAAACACTTCACTCATGAATCTTGGGTCTTTATCATGGCGAATGGAGCTGGGAGCTCCAAAACGACGAAATATGGTCTATTCGAATGATATAGCAACGTCTAATGCACCTGTTGCACTCATGGCATTGGCATCACGTATACCGTGAAGTAGTGCTGAAACAGTATCAGCGCCGTATTTCCTCGTCGGGTTGTCGGTAAAGGGATGACAAAGTTCATTGATACCACCTGAAAATGTCGGTCGGATACAACGTTACCTGGCGAGTATCCTCTCAAATCAGGCGTGATATTTATAGTACTGCAATCCTCACATGCCTGTATGTGTTTTGCCACATCGGCGTGGAGTCCGTTCTAGTAAAAGTCGGACTTCACTCTTCCACGGAGTCATGACAGTTAAGCAGAACCTCATCGATCAGAGTCGTTGGGACAACCAATCGTAACTTTAGGTCTTCGTCCACCGACTTCCTCGACTCGCGACTCCGGCCTAGGTAATAGAGTATGCTATCCTCGCTCAGTACGAAACGTTCCACAATTTTCCCCGCGTAGTTGACTTGTCTATGGGTCAGCTTGTCGAACTCGCCCCTAAGGAACATCTTGAGCGTTACTAACTCCTCATCCTCATCTTGAGCTTTTAAAATCCTTTCTCTATGATCGGCTTGACATCGATCCGCTAGTCGGCTTGTACGTCTAACGGACAGATGCCCTTTACTCGGTGGTTATCTTCTTCTAGACGCTTCTGTGGGATACTTTGGTACTCGTCGAGTCTCGGATCGTCGAGTGGCTTCTCAATCTATTTTGCATATCTGCTTCCTCGAACGACTCCAACGCTTGGTCTTTTTTGTCTTGGCGGTTTCTCGCGCGGCCTGATGTATCCAGTTGTTCTCGGGTCGGTTGATTAGCAAATCGGACTCGCCGAGTTTTGCTCCGCGGTGTTGCTGTCCTTGTTGGCTGCTCTTTTTCTTCTGACGGCGAGTGAGTATCAACAAGTAACCTCTTTTGTATGCTATTAATCTGTTGCAGCTCGCTCAATCGTACTGGGTATTCTACCACTTGCCTCGACTTAGTTTCTAGCGCTCCGGTGGCCACCGTATCTGCCGCTGCGTTGTAGCACCGTATAAAGTGCAAATACCGGACTGAGTTGAGCTGGGCGATTAATTTGTTGTGACACTCCAACATCACCTGCAACGAGTCTTTCTTGCATGCGATCACCCCCATGGATTGCTGGATTGCAAGCCTGGAGTCATCCGCAATAATCAAGTCAAGTACGTTGTGTTCTCAATCCTGCTTGTGTTCCGTAATTCATCCCTGTTAAATCTACCAGATTTACTTTCGTTACCGACAGGTTAGAACTCGCAGCGACCACAATGGTGTATTCTGGCCATTATCACAGTATCCACGAGCAACTTCCAAATCCCTCATGCCTCTAGGTCTTTGCGGAGCCATCGAGCGACAGGAAAAAAACCAACATATGTCTGAGGTAATCGCGCGTACAGGAGCTCCGCATCCAATCGAACCCTCTACGATCGTTTCGCAGGTGAGGAACTGTGTCTCAACAACTCGTCGAGGCCGATAGTCGTCGTGACAGACGCTTGAAACATTTGGGCGAAATCCACATCGCGCTAGCTCACTCACTTGACCTTCAAACGATACGGAGAGAGTACTAAAACGAAGCTGAAGGATCTTTTGTACGGTGGCTTGGACTTGAAGAGCCATTCTATTGTAGAGAATGGGGTGTATAAGTGGATGACTTTTCCAGCAAGAAGAGTATGCGTAATCTTCAGCAATTGAATCACGGCTAGCACTTCGCGCTCCGCAGGGTGGTAATTAATCTCGCTCTCCTTCAAGACTCGACCACAAAACCGGACCGGGTGTACGATTTCGTCATGCATTTGCATCAATGTACTGCTCAATGCCCAGTCATTAGCAAAAACTATCACGTGAACGTCGGCTGTGGAGTCGAAATGACGCAGAATTGGAGCTTTGACGATTTGTCGCTGCAGCATAGTGAAGGATGCGCGTGCACAGACCATATTTGCTTCTGAAAAGAAATCGTCTTCCTTGAGTTGTTTTAGTACTGCTCCATACACCGCGATGTTCTGGATGGACCGGATGTAATAGTTAGTCGCGCCTGGAAACGCTTGTACAATTTTTTTGACGTTGGAAATGGCCACTCAGTAAGTTTCCTCAGTTTGGTCGGGTCGACCGCAATGCCCTGTGCTTTCACTTAGTGCGATAGGAAGTCTATTTGAGGTTGTACAAAGATGTTCTTTGTCAAGCTGATGCTACTGAGACACTCCGCGAAGCGTATCAACAACCGGTTGAGTGTCGCTAAACATTCCTCGAATCTTTTACGTCCAAATCAGATATCTTCGACGAAAGTCGATGATGAAACACTGGGACAACTGACGATTCGTCGGATATGCCCGTGACAAACATGTTGCTCACCGGGCCATTGATTAAGCGTTGAAACGAATCAGACTCGTCGAGCTCTTGGTAGTCGGCTTCGAGATTTGTTAACGACGATCCACCAGCGCCAATATAGTTACGATTCGTGGTTTCGGCTGCACGCTTAAACGCGATTTCATCTTCGGCAGCTTTAATTTTGGCTGCAAAGTCTTGCCACCCATCTTTTGGCTTAGCATACCCCCACAATGCGTTGTCGATGAGTTTTTCGTAGATCATGGGAGCATTCTTAAGTCCAATGGCATACGCCGCCACTCAAAATGCACCAAGTCGCAAACAAACGCTGAAACGTGACGCTCTCGTTCTGTCATCATTACCGCCCAAAATCCGCTGGCCGCATCAATTGATCAAAACCACTAGTAGATTTCGAACTCGGTCAACAAATCGTCGACTATGGGCATTGTGTATTACGTACTGGCCGTGGCAGCGTTTAAGAGTTTACAATTAATGCATAACCGGATATGAACTCCATTATTCTTTGGGACAATTACTATGGGAGACGCCCATGGACTCTGAGAAAACGAAATTAGCATTGCCTTCAACAACCCTTTCAGCAGCTCTTGCAGCTTTAATAGGTGGCGTAGTGGAACCCGTTTGTCCCGTTGCTTGATGGAATCATGACCTAGGAAGTCGATATCACACACTGCTCTATATGCTGGAGGTGGTAGAGCGTTACCACTGGAGATCATGATTCCTTCGTGTCTTTGCAGTACACTAATCAACTTTGCTCTTGTGCTTCCGTGTGGTCAGTGCATACCACATCGTCCCCGGTGTAATTCAGCTTGTTTGGTGCTAACTCGGTGAGATCAGGTAAGAACGCAAGTTCTTGAGCATAATCTACCAGGCTAATGTCGCTAGCGATATGCTCGAAATCTGATGTATCGACTGGAGGAGGTGCCGATAGGTCATCCGTGCTCGTCGCATCGACTGTCTTTAATGCACACAAGAATCGGCGATCAAGGTCATCGTACTGTGATTCGTACCAGCCTGTCGTCGTATCATCTCCGTCCTGCAATTGGTCTATTCGATCGGCGAGGACCGTTACAATATCTAATTGACCGTCTGTCGCGCATGGCTCGTCGAATTGGGCCGAAAAGCATATGCATAGGCCGATTGAAACACTGTGACCACCCGTGCATGTTGCCAAACACAATCTGTCCTCAGGGGTAGCGTGACCGAGCTTCGTTCGGTGGCCGTTGTATCGTCCAGTAAAGTGTTGTTCGTCGTATCGTGTGCAACGACCCATCCCCGTCTGGGCTGGTTCACATTCGTTGCACCTTATGTGTGTATAGACCCTCCGTCAGACGCAATTGTTCTGTCAATGCAGACGTGATAACCATGTCCTAATATTTCTGTAGTTCCTTTGTAAGCTCATCGCTCGACCGCAGACGGTTGTTGACTTAATCGTTCTACATACTGATATTGTTCTTATTCTAACAACTGTCCATTCATCACATTATTATATGCTTTGACCTGCCAGTCGAGATATTTTTTCGCATTAATTCTGACGTAACCGTCGTCTCGCGGTAAGACTTCGTGTGATAGCCCTATTAAGACTGGGCAGTGCGCTAGACACGAAGCTCTCTTTGTTAAGATGTTCTTGAGCCGTACTCTCGTCGCCGTCCCATCCTATTGTATATCACAGTCGGCACGACTGTAGGTAGTCGGCGGGTCCATAGCTCATGAGCTAATTTGCTGGGTTTTTTGCGTTGCAACCGGAATACTTCATTGAATCGGTAACGACATCTGATGAACTAGCCGGGCCTTCGGCAATTTCATCCCCGTATGTAGTGTCGTCGACTTCTGTTGCCGCCCTCAATAAAGGTATGGCGATTTCGTCTGCAATTTTGGCCGTCGCGTTGAACAAGTCTAGTCGGGTGTCCGCCGGTACAATGAAATTAGTCCCGAATTTGAGGTCCACTTCGCATGATGTGGCACAATACACAATTCAAATTCATTAGCTACTTTCTATTGTGGTGTAGAGAATTGCCAAACAAGGTAGTCCATGTTCTTGACATGATTATAAGAGGGGTGTACCCGGCGAGAGAAACCGAAGCGCGTCGACGTCGGCCAAGCATGGCTCGACGAGGGAAAACTGGACGAGTGCAGACTTGAAGAGAGAAGACTCGACGAGAGAAGACTCTACGAGTAAAGACTCGACGAGTAAAGACTTGACGAGAGAAGATTTGACGCGAGAAGATTAGAGAATGAGATGAGGAATGATCCAAAACACTAGGCATCAGTATAGGATGATGAGGGGGACGAAGGTGAGCCACTCAAGATTCCCATCGCGGTCAGGAAGAGTAAAAGAGATAATCAATACAGTGCAGAATTTCCTAAGTATAAGACACGCGTACACTTAAGGTGGTTCCCTGAGTGGTATAGATTATGCCTGCCGTCGAACCTCGAGAGGCATAGCTTGTAGAGGTATCGACTGGTAGCGTCAAAAGTTTAGGAAAGCCCGGGTTGGGCAGCGTTCGCTACTAGCAAAAGATCAGTCTCGTCGTCGACGAGCCGTTTAATCTAGTGAAGGGACCGTTGTTAGGATTGCCAAGTGACAAGTTGGTGACCCAATAGACGGCACCGTCTAAAGACCCGTCGATTGACGAGCCGGTGGGTCTTAAACCAAGGACACCGTATTCTTCTAGTCGGGCATACACTGCGCCCGGTGACCTGTCAAAACGCGTAGGCGTTGGCTTCCATCATTTGGTGTGAATTCACAGAAGTAGAGAGGTTTAGAAGCTGCTGAGCTCAGGCAGGCTTCTGGAGGATTAGTTGCAAGTAATCGATTAGGCGAAAGCCACAATTGAACCAGAAGGGGCGAAATGCGTATGGATTTATCCAAGCGTACTAGCCCGTGTCGCCGACAAAGCTCGGCGATTGTTGTGTTTGTACGTAGAGACTATTGCATTACAGAATTAACCAACAAGTATACCACAACAGACGCAGGAAAGTGGGATGCGACAGCTGTTTCGGGCGCTTCACTCCTCTCAAAAGAAGAATGGTTCGATCGACGAGTCGACACCGTCCGAAGCGCAGCTTCGGACACAGTGGAACGGGGTCCAGGTTAAGGTGTCTTCCTGGGACTTTAGCGGAAGCAGACGGGGACGAACGACTTGAATTGCGCTTCTTCGCCGGCTTCACTGGATCCGCGGTAGTGTCAACTAAGCTCGGCGGAGGTGAGGTCGCGGAGACGGAAGAAGACGCTGTATGTGACGGAAGATCCAAGACAACCACGGAATGAGACACAGGAACCGACATTAGCAAGGACGACGTAGTCACCGACGCAGATCTAGAAATTAGAGGAACAACTCGCCGAGATCTAGCTGACACAGGTGGGTGACGAAACACGACCTCGACCTCGAGAAGAGCGAGAGCGCACGACGGCTGGACCACGTGGCGAAGACACTGGGTCGGTATTTGCAGAAGCGGACCTAGTAGTCGACGATCTTGATGTGAGAACAGTTGAGACAGGAGTCAGGGGTAAGGGCGCGGACGCAGTCCCTGACGTCGATCCAAACACCGGTAAAACATCTCTTTGAGATCCAGTTGACGCAGTTGGAGGAAGAACAAGACTCCGACTTTGAGAAAGACGCGACCGCACGACCGCCGGAATACCCGTAGAAAACTCTGGGGTAGAAAGCGAAGAATTCTAGTACTTCGCCGAGTCTGAGGATCCGTCACGAACGTCGAACGTGAGGATATGACAAGCGGAGGCAAGGACAAAAAATATCGCCGGTTACAGCCTGAGACGATGGATCAACCGACGCCGGTGAAGATGGAAGCGAAATCTCAGGCGTCGTTGACAGAGGTTGGTCGGACGTAGAGACCGGACTCGACGAGCGAGACGACGATAACGGTCGGATAAGCGTAGAGACCAGACTCGACGATTAAGGCGACTAGACTGGTATCACTAGAGTCGACGGAACACTCGATGTGCCCCTAATCGACATCTCGCCGCCCGGAGGAGACGCAGGTGGTGTATACTGCAGGTAAGTGATGCGCGAGCCGGTAGACGGCGACGAGGTTTAGGTTTTCAGCGGGTGTTCGATAAGGACAGATTTCATCAACGCAGAACGAGCTTCGCTGGACTAAACACCGCTCGACAATGATTTAATCGATTTTATCCAAAGAGATAACACCTGGGATCCCGCCGTCGATCCGATCGATAAACGTCGGGAAATCACTGAGCAAGAAGACGATACAAGCGAGAGTTTAAATCAAGCTCATGCGCATTTAGACTCGTAGCGTCGTTGCCAGTGATGACCGCAGTAGCGAGACTGAGATCAAGGGCCACGGAACACGATGGTGCCGAAGACTGTTCCGCAAGCCGACTATCACGCGGCGCTGGTCGTCAATGAGTCCTCGGGCAGCACGCAAGGCGTGATCACCGCCAATACACATGGCCATGGTGGAATGTTGCAACTGGCGGTAATACGCCGTCGCGGCTCCATGGACGGCTGCTTTCTGGTCTCGCGACTCGGCGAGTCAACCAGTAAGACGAGCTATTGCGCAATCCCACGCGTATACCTCCACTCGCAAGCTGGGAATAATCTTTTCCACTGATTCAAGTCGGTCCACGCGCCAAGCAGACACTCGAGAGTCTTCTGTCTTGGGAGTGAAGACCGACTTTATTTAGTAATTTGATGACATCGGTGATCTGCAACGCAGCCGCGTACCAAGTAGCAGACCCCACCTGGGTCGTCTTCAGTTAAGCGCGCAATTCCACGAACTCGGCGATCTTGGCTTCCATTGGTCGACGACGTGTTTCGATACTCCTCTTCGACTGCGCAAGCGCGACGCACAAACGAGCTACCGAGTCCGTTTGCTCGAGAGGCAAAACGTCATTCCCACTGGCGAGTGACGTGGACTGACGGGTGGATTGACGCGTAGACGCGTTGAGCAGCGGCCACGGCGTCTCCAATAGTGTGGAAACGATCCGCAGCAGGTCAACCTCACGCTGCCGAGCTTGGTTGTTCCATGCGTCTCGTCGTCCGACAGAGATAAGCAACACTGGTCGAACTCTCAACGTCGACGTCCGAGGTATCGCTAAGGCCATCTCTTGAAGTTGAAGACGCTTTTAAACAAGGAACAAAAGGCGGCGGCATCATCCCGGACGAATCAGACGTCGGGGAACCTTGGTGGCCAGGCTTCAACCGTTGCGGTGCGACCGCGGCCTTAAGTCGATCAGGCGAACTCGGTGAAGCAATGTCGCCGATCGTTTAGTCGGCGGAGTCAGGAGACAAGTCGATGGGCTAATTGGTGGGCCCCGGACCGAAAGCACTGGAGGACATGTCATTCTATAATAGGGCGGATCATGAGAACACCCCGGATCACAAGGAGTTAGGACGGAGGTAGAAGCGATAAAGAAGGATGTCCACGCTCAACATAACGCAAGCAGTAGAATCGACCGGACTAGACGACGTATCCGGTGACTGATACTGAACAATATGGTACAACGCAGAATGCAAGGACAACAACCCTGCTACGGACGCAGAACAAGCACGACGATTCATCGGGTACCATGGGTCGGCGAAAGAGGGAAGATCAGGCTCAAGCATGACGGTTCGTAAATGGGCCAAGAAATACTAGTCGAGATACTCTCCAGTACAATTCGTATCGCAACCGGGGCAGTTGTGGTGTAGGGTATTTACGAACGTGGTATTCCCTATTTTTGAACTTATTATGGGAGTGGCGAACCCGACGAGAGAGGCCGGAGCACATTAAAGTGGGCAATTCAAGACGCGACGAGAAACCCCTCGACGAGCCAAGCCTCGACAAGAGAGAAAGATGATAAATTGTTCATCCCACTAGGTATTAGTATAGGAAGACAAGGGGGATGAAAAGAAACAATTAAGCGTTTTTATAATCATAAAAAGAGCAGATAGCTTGTACAAAGCAGAATTTACCAAGTCCAAGACACGTGTGTGGGTCTCTACGTGGGCTGGATCATGCCTGCTGTCGAGCCTCAAGGATCCTGGATTGTTGATATATCAATTAAAAGCACCAAGAGTTAAGTCTGCCCGGGATGGGCATCACTTGCTTCCAGCGGAAAACAATTCTCATCGCACGGAGAAATGGTTAACCAGTAGACGGCATCGATTTGGTGTCTCGTCTTACGGCGAACTAGTGACCCAATCGACGGTACCGCGTAAAAAACTCGCGAACGGCAAACCAGTGACCCGATGGACGGCACAGTCTAAAGACCGTCGAGCGACGAGTCGGTGGGTGATCAAACAAGGACACAGTAATTCTTTCAGTCGGGTGTATACTGCTCCCGGCGACTTGTAAAAACGTGAAAACACCGACGTCTACCCGTTTGTACGAGCTCACAGGAACAAAGGAATGGAAACTTCTGAGCTCAGGTAGTCTTCTACAAAAGGACCGTGAGTGGTTGTAGGTATTCAGCTAGAAGAGAGCCACACTGGACCCAAAAGGGCAAACCGCGACGGAATTTTACCCGACGTACTATCTTAAATGCGTCGACTAGCTCGGCGATTGTTGTGTTGTAACGTTGA
Organism: Hyaloperonospora brassicae; assembly: GCA_947650285.1. NCBI lineage: Eukaryota > Oomycota > Peronosporomycetes > Peronosporales > Peronosporaceae > Hyaloperonospora > Hyaloperonospora brassicae. The sequence continues at coordinate 106,052 of CANTFL010001459.1, forward strand.
GACTGTCTTGCCTCAGATCTGACTAACTACCATACCACATGGCACATGATCGGATCATCGAAAACAGTGATAACCTTCATAATTGCAGACCGAATGCGAACGTAGATAGCAGTATCGTCGACATAGGCCGAAACTTGAAACTCAGTAGTCTTTGTCCAGTTGTGATAAGCACCCCCGAATGTCCACCAGCGATTGAAGCACCCGATAGACATAATCGAGGGATTGAATATGCTAGGATTAGGTGATGCGAGGGGTATGTTATGGACATGCATAGGATGAAGCATGTCAATAATATGCTCCACTTAGTACGGTACAATAGGATACCAGTACGTGCATTTCGTAAGCATGCCGTAGCTCGAGTGGAAATGTGTGGCAGCCATATTCCAGAGGTCACCGGTTCGATACCCGGCAGTGAAAGTTAAACCTTAGGGTCCTGGTGTTTGGGGTTCACCAGCACTGTCCTGCCAGACAGTGACGTCCCCCATTTTTGTGCTCAGTGGAAAGGATGTCCACATAAGAGAAACCGTTATATGGGAAAGAAACATGGGAAAGGAACGCCAGGATTGATGGGGCAGTTGGAATGAAGAAGTAATTCAGAAATGTGAGTAGCAACGGTAGGAACGAGTTACACTCACAGAATCATACACTTTTGGTTTTGCTGCTTCGACCAACAAGTGTTTTTCACTTCGACGCTCCGCTACCTTTTAACAGAATATAGACGAGCGGCGCAAGGGAACACCTTTGCCGTATTCGACAATTAAAGGTACGTCGACGGGAGCGACATCTATTCTCAAGAAATTGGTAGGTCGTGCTGCGTTGCAATGCTGCCACGACTGATACGAAGCGGGGTGAAAACACGAGACATGTTAGCGCATAAAGTAGACATAGACGTTGCAACGTGTCGTTAGCCTTTGCAAATTCAAGCGGAAGAATATTTGCTCCATGTCGATCGCTGTCTACATTCGCAGCTTTGCGTACCGCCGCTAAAAGGTCAAGAGCTGTATGGATCGACCGCCACGGAACAAAATCTAAATTGAGCCGCAGAACGAGACACGACAGCAATGGCCGCAACCGACCCAAATTTTTTTGGCAAAGAACATGTGGCCGCTGTTAGGGAGAGCTAACGAGTGATGATCGAGCGGCGAGACGGAGTCCTAAAATATCTCTAAACACTGGATATTCGTTTCACCAAACGTCCCGGGAACACGCCGCACGTAAACCATTTGGTGTAAAACGTCGCGAGAATGGGATTGAGCCTGTACGCGTTACCTCTTTTAAACGAGCTGTTTGTTTCATCCGGACGAGCGGCTTTACCACGTTTAAGCCTCTTCAAGGCCGCAATCACATCGTCGAGGGAAAAAGCCGATGTCATAGTAGTGTCATCGACACTATCCGGAGGGGTGTTTTGGGAAAGGATTGCGTCTGTAGCTTCGGAACAGGCAAAGAAATGAGTCATAATACGCTACCAATGATGACGAGACACGTCGTTTTAAAGTCATTTCCCCGTTGCCATGTCCGTCGTGGGACCACCCCAGGATATACGGCGAAGCCATCTAGCCATACGTCGTTGGCAATTGGCACAATGCAATGCCTGCTGATAACAAGTCACTTAAGTAAATCGGCAATCGGGAGGTCTTGTCAAAGTCTTTTGGACAAGAGATATTACACTTGATTTGCGTATACAAACCAAACGTCTCGCTGAGGGCACGCCTGCGGCAACGAACAATCTCATCGCGATGTTTCTACATTGATAATTAGTTCAGTGCGGAACATGACTAAGGCTAAGATAATGTTAGCGCGTATCATCGTACATGCCGATACTTTCGATATCGATGTCGATAATGTCGACATCGAAGAAGTTGATCTTAGCAGTAGCAATGACGCTGCTGCAACTTCAGTCAATGATGACGATGCTGGGATATTCAGTATCATCAACGATTATTCCAGCGAGGAAGTGGACAACTTCGCTGAAGAAGAGAAGGATCTCTTAGCAGTGCGCACGAAGCGCAATGAAAGACAAAACAAATAGTCAGCAGAGAACTTCCTGCTGACTCGAGAGGCGGTCGTTCGTTTCATTTAAGACTCCATCGCAAATGCGGTGGACCGTCAGAAACGGAACGCAGACAAGATGGAAGAGCAAATGTTCTTTCATTTGAAGTTAGCAACCTAGTACTACTGTCTACGGTAAACTTACCTGGACTTGCAGTCACTAGTGTCTGCAGTAGTAAACTAATGCCGAAATACATTGGTCCCTTTCGTGTGTTGCACCGCAAGGGCACTGCATACACGATTGAGTTGCCTCGCAGGATGCGCACGCATCCTACGTTCTATGTTGGTCGTCTCCGCCCGTACTATCAGTACGAGTCCTCTGGCGAGAACAGAGACAGCCGGCACGCTCAATAATCCCCAACATATTCTTGTGATCACGGACCAAACCCTCAATTTGTTACTTCAGCGACGCAGTCTCGCGACGAGCCGCCTCTAGCTCGTTGCGCCAACGGTGCTTCTCTCGTTTGCACTTAAGTCGAAAGAACGTGAAATCCGATCGGTCTTTCTCCCGATCGGTACAAAGACGTCGCACGGTCGCCAGCATGTCATGCCGACGATCGTATTCGTGATCGACGCCCGCCCTCAACTCGGTCAGGTAACGCTAATGTTTAATCAAAGTCTCATGCAGGCCCGGCGGTTGATCCGGACCTTGTCTTCCCACCGCCACCAGAACCACTGGTGGATTCTCACGGTGGTCGACGCTTTCACGTGGGGCGTATCTTGATCCACCGCGTGAAGAATGGAGATCAGACAAATTACCTTGTCCAGTGGCGTGGGTACCCACCATCGTATGACAGCTGGGAACCTCGATCCCAGCTGATGGCTGACGTTGAAGGTCTCGTCCAACAGTACGACGAGACTCATCCAATTGGTCCTGTGGCCCATCGGTAAACACACGCCCTAGGCGCTTGTAGACGGATTGCAAGTTTGCAATCGCGTTCCGCATCTCAGCCGAGATGTGTGCCCTTCCC
>CANTFL010001460.1:0-130476 GCA_947650285.1 Hyaloperonospora brassicae
GATCTTCGTAATGGACTTGGGAGATGTCGATCTCGCTGAGGGTTTGGGGTTGAGCGTTCGCTTCCGGTGCGGAAATCTTCACACCACGAACGGGGTTCTGCGATCCTGATCTTGAGTCGCGGCGATCTCTATTTGGAGATGTCGCGATCTCGATCTTGAATCACACCGATCTCGACTCGTCTTCGGGATCGGGGTCTTCGCTGTGCGGAAATCTTCACTCAGCAAATAATAGTCTCGCGTCGATCTTGCGTTGGGATCGGTCCGATCTGGTCTCGGGATCGGCCGATCTTGCCGGAAGTGCGCAATACGGACAGATCGGTTCTTGGTTTCGCCAAAATGAAACACGCCGATATGTCCAGTAGATCGCTTCGATCTCGCTCGGTCTTGTCTTGAACGCCTTGTCCAGATCTTCTGACCACTTGAGCCGTCTCGCGATCTTGTGCCCAAAATCCTTTTCCTTTTCCTTTGTTGTGTGGCTGCTACCCTAGCAGTTGAGCTGAGTGTGAGTACTTGATCGATCCGGGGTAAGATATCCCGAGATCGCTCTTCTCGATCTTGGCCAACGATCCAAGATCGGTCTTCTGTGTCCCTGTAACACGTGTGCCTTGACCTGCCGGGGAAGCCAAATCAATCGTGCCCGGAGAAGAGGGGAGGCGAACGTGGGTCGTGAGCAGAAGAAGTAGAGTTCAAGTCTGTTTATTAACCAACCAAATTAATATCCGACCTATCATCAAGCCTATTCACAACCGTAGGTCACTGTCCAAGTCGATATCACCTTTAATCTTGACCGCCCCCTTGAACACGTGTCGAAATTTCGTGACCTGTACTCCAAAGATAGCGCCAATACTCCCGATATCGCACCTAGACACCAAAAAAGGACTAAATTCCAAATATGGTACCAAATACCCAATTTTGGTACCGAAAAGTCCAAAATAGTATCCAAGATGTGGAACGTGTCTAAATCCATTTTGCGACGTCAATTCAACCGGCTTCCACTGGCTCTTTCGGTCTGAGCTTTTGGGACATCACTCATGGGTCTCCAACAAGCATGTAAATCATCATACAATAGCTCCATCATCGATGTATCCATAACCAGCAGGGAACATGACCGATCTGATGTCCAATTCGAGATCGTTGAGGATCGACACAGTGCGATCCGGCCCTATATGCCTTTTCCGTTCATTGTGCATACTCCGATACTATACTCAACGGTTTATCCGCACAATGGGACCATCCACAATTCTCACAACGGTCCCACGGACCCCCACAAACAACCCCACTTCCAGATCGGTCCATAATTAACCTAAATCAGTACTCCCTTTGGGAGACCCGTAGAGAGTGTCACCGGTCTGCAGGATGTTACACCTTCGTCACATAGTCACATCACATCGCCCGATCTCAGATCATTGTCCCAGATCACTCCATGGAAATCGTCCTAACTGTCGTCTTGTCCCGGATCACCCCGTCTCAGATCGTTTCATACCCATCATTCTGACGACAGTTGGATCGGATCGTCGATCCTGTTTCCTTATTGGATCGCCAAGTCCCATGGCCTCTTTTTCCACCAGTAAGTGGCGTCCCAAATGTGTAGCCACCGCTCCTCGTACAAAATTTGATGAGTGACTTCACCACAACTCCGTCATATGGCCCGCTGCTAAGCGATCGGCAAAGAACTTGTCGATCGCAAGTACTTGTTCACGAGGCAGTGGCCACTGCTTCATGACACAATACTTCGAGCCTGGTCTGAGCTCGATCTCGTGTCGAGTGCCTTTGGCCTTAGGCAACTCGCGTGGCACGGATTCAGGAAACACATCCTTGAATTCGATCAAATCCTGATACAAAGGATTTGCCTGAAGTGACTCCCAGGATTGGGACGTGTATCGCTCAATCCGAGTCTTCTCATCGAGGACACTTGCGTCCATCGATGAGCTGATGAGAACCCGTTCGTTCTCAGCAAATACTGTTGCCGACCGAATATCGGCCACATACTCATCCTCTGTGACGAGTATGCGGATCTGCTTGACTTTGCCACTACGCAGATCACGCAAGAACCGTTTCGGTTCTAGCGTTGGCAACTGAGTTATCCCCGAAGTTAACTTCGGAGGCACAATCAGATCAAGCGTATAAGCGCCTACGCTTGATCCGTCATTAACCAAGACGTTCAACGTCTCGGTTTCTTCCTGGGAACTTCGTTCCACAGGTTGCTGAGGGCCTAATCCTTCAGCAAGTGACTCTTGAGGAATTCCTTCCTCAAGTACGTGGGGACTTATTCCCTCGGCGTCTTCTGACTGTGGCTGTGCAACCACTTACAAGGACCGATCCTCTACGGTCGACCCTCCAGTCGACCTAGGATATCCGTGTTTCCGCTTGTGGGCAACCGGTTTTCTTTCTTCTAAGATGCTGCCCGCTAGGCATGCATCCATGTCCCGGTCCACTCGACTTCTTCGAGTAGTGGACCTTCGGCGCAGCCTGTACATCAGTACAGACGCCGGGAGCTTGCTCCACAGTGTTGTGATCAACTACACTGTGATCTTGTGCAGTCGTGCTAACGACCTTACCGCAAGTGAGGCCATTTCACTCACTCGCAGAACATCCACACGCTTGTGGACGCTCCAAGATGTTCATCAGATGGCCATCTGATGAACAAGTGGCAGGCATCTTCACGGACCGATGCTGCCAGCTCACCCTTGGCTCGTACTTTCTGAGCCAAGGTAATCCCAGGATGACATCAAATTTGTCATCCAGATCTAGTACGATGAAGTCATCATCGTACTGTTCGCCCTCTAACGTGTAGTGGATTCCTACTACACGTTTCTCAACGGTTATCGATGCGCCTGTTGCAAGGCGCACCGTCATCCTTGTGAGGGGAATGTCGCGCTCAACGAACTTCAGCCTACGACCCTCTAGTGACTGGCGACGAACAAAGTTGTTCGACGCCCCACAGTCTACTAGGGCACGAAGCGACAAATCATTTGTCGCTTCCAACTTCTAGGTGATGAGCGAAACGTCATCACTAGGTGCAGAGACACACAATGATTGTGTATCTGGAGCAACTTTCGTCAAGAGATTTGCAAATTCTCTTGAGGTTGCTGGATCAGTAGGGCGCTCCGCCCCTACTGACCCCGACCATTTTTTGATGGTCCGTCTCGCTGTTTCCGCTTCGCAACAGCGCTGGACCCACGCCCATTGCCCTTTCTGGCGAATGGTCGTCCATTTCGCTCCGTACTGTTTGGTACTGGGCGTGGAGCACTACACTCGTATGCGTAGTGCCCTAACTCCTGACAGCGATTGCAGAAGTGCAATCGCTTTTTGTTTGAAGAGCGAGGTCTCTTGCTCCCAGCATAATAGAGTTCTATCATTTCTGGACCTCTATTCTCTTGTCGTCTCGGTGGGTGATAAGAGTTTGAGCAAGCATGAGCCTGTCTCATGCTAAAGTCCTCCTGTTTTGCAGCCGAAAGTGCTTGTCCAAGCGTATCCAGCTCTAAGTGGTACAGGCGATTCCTGACAGGCCCGTCTGCGAGCCCTTGCATGAACACAGTAATCAACGTGTGTTCATGTACTGGGTTGGCAATTATACTACTCGCGAGGAGTCGTATATGCTAAGCATAAGCGTGCACATCAAGCTTACCCTGCTTGAGTTTCAGGAGCTCTGATATAGCCCTGAACTCAACCCGTGGCGGTTCAAACGTGTGTTTGAGCCGGGTCTTGAAGGATTCGAGCGACTAAAAAAGCAGATGGATCGCTAATCTCCAGTCCTAAGACCCAAGTCTTAACACGTCCCGCCAAGTGGTTTTGAGCAAATGTGAGTTCCATTTTCTAATCGTCGATACGACTTGCCTTTGTGTCTCTGTCGATTCCGGCGAACCATAACAACAGGGAGTCTTTCTCGACTCCTCTGTAGTTGGAGATATTGACCTTCATGACCTCGGGACGACGCGTGTGTGTTGTCCCGCCCACAGCAGCATGGAATTGCTGCTGTCTCAACAGCTCTGTCTGTTGAGCACCGAGTTCTCTCAACTGCTCGGCCTGTTGAGAGCCTTGCTAGTGAAGCAAGGCTACTTTCTCCCTTTCGGCGACAAGTCCATTTTGGATGAACTTGGCAATAGAGGCATGTTGTTGGTCTATGTCTAGAGACTCCAACATGGCGCTAATGGCGAACTCGCCTACGGTAGAACTCATTCGTTCTACCGCACCCCATTCGATGTCACTCAAATGGGTAAACCCTTCACGCGTGGCGTGAAAGGTCTCTTCATCATCCAACATGTTCATGTTGGATGTTGTGGTCCTTGGAAGGACTACAAAGTGCTACCAGGTGTAACGGGGCACACCCTTGCGTGAACTTAACGCAAGGGTATCGGTGCCCCGACAGACGTACACAAGGCAAGCGAGGAAGCGTAGGTAAGGTAAAAGTAAAACTGTTATATTAATATAATTAAGTCTTTTAACTACTGTCTCTTTGTTTGACTTAACTAAATTATGTTAATATAACTGAGTGTATGGTGACGTCTCGTCACCACTCATTGCGCGCGTCTTGCGGCGATTGGTGGCTTAATATCATCACGAGATCAACCAATGAACAGACACTTTGGTCGACCCTTCAATATCACCGCTTCGGTGATATTGTTAAAAGAATATTCAACATAATATTCTTTATTGTCACTTTTCATAAAGTGACAATTCCATGTAACGGGCTGCCCCTTTACAGTTACACTTGTCGAACCCTTCTTGGGAGCCTATACATACAGTGCCTTGTTCGCAATGTGTAGTTCCGTGACCTTGGGGTCGGTTTCATTCCTTGTTCCAAGCGTTCTTCCTCGTCAAAGTGGAAGTGTCCTATCGTTTGCGACGGTCTGTCAATCTATCACATGCAATCTGTCGACCTAACTGTATGTGACGTATCGTACAACAATCCGACAAGTTGCTTTCGCTGGGCCGTTGTGGTCTCTATCCACTGTACATGCAGCTATAAGTGCTGTATGACACTCATTAATGCACAGATTCTCGGAAGGCAACACACTATCATGGGTGGTGTATACAGCGCGCAATAAGTGGGAATTGTGTCGAAAAAGCACTTTGCCCTCGTCGAATACACTTGCTGTTCCTCGTCTTGATGCCCTGGCAGTTATGTTTTACTACGAAATGGAATCATCGGTCGAGCACAGTGAGCCGGAGAGTATGAGAAAGACCAAGAATTGCAGATAATGTTGTTGTGGTCGTAGTCGATGTCAGCTACCTGCGTTACCCAGCTTAGACTAAAGCGGCTCTTGCTACATATCTGCCACACCGTGCACGATCCAACGTGCATGTCCAGCGCGCTTGTGGTAGCTCTACTAAAACCAGACACGTGCTAGTTGATGTGGATGTATGTCAGCGGTCTAAGTTCGATCACCGGGAATGCGCTTGCGGGGGTTAATGTAGCTTGGATACTTACAGCTTGTGTCGAAGGCCGGAGTGCTCAGTTTGTTGCCCAACATAATTGTACTGATGTCTCATCTTGCATCTGCTGTTACGAAAGTTGACTTGGTCTGAGCATCTGCATGCGTACATGAGTGTCCAAAAGGCTTTCGAGACGTAACTGAGAGCGTTTATTGCTTTTGGCGTATTAAAATAAGACAAGCAACCGCAGTTCTCGAACAGAGTGTGGCGCTTAGCAGAGTGGCCACCCTGGTTCAATATTTGTGATCACTCATGTGTTCTCCATCGCTAAACAACACCGGGGTCACTCATGTAGACAGTTCGACAAGCGTCTTTCATGGATGCAATGATTGCAGCAGGCCGAGCTGATGGACCAGAGACTCCATCGCACGCACAAACTCCAGCTCACTAGAACAGCTTCGAGAACACGACTTTCTTCTTCTGCTGATGTGCCTTGCGGTCTGATAATTCTTGAGGCGCTGTGGAAATAGCTTCACGTGGAGCTACGCTCTGATCTGCATTTCGCGCCATCTTCCGCTTCTTCTCGGTCTACATATGATAAGCAGCAACGTTTATCAAGTTACTACTCATACAACAGTAACCTCTCATAACATCGCGACGACTGCAGCATAAACGTACCGGCGCATCAACGTGCGAGAAAATGCCTCCAGTCTTGCCGCCAACCTTTTTCGGCTCACGTGGTATCGGGATTCGATGTTTCGTCTTGTCCAAAGACAAGATATCTTGGACCGAGGCAAAGTTGTCGATCAATCCAACCTTGTCGGCACGGTTCGCAGCTGTTTCTCGCTGCCGCTTACGGATCTTGTCCTTACGTGACGTGACCACACGCACAAAGCGCGATTCCTCAAAATCCTTCTTCTCACTCTCCTCGCGTGCAGTCTCTTTGTCAACGGCGTTTGCACCACTGGCCTGGATCTCCACAGGACGCTCGCTAAACTCCTCTCGCAGTTCGGCAAGAATGGTACTCTTCTGCAGGCGTTTGCGATTACGCTCATCTTTCTTAGCCTGCTTCACGTGCGCACGTTCCTCCTCTTCGTATGGAACTGCTGCTAGACGCGGTGCACGGTAGATACCATCGTTGGTACTAGCACCTCCATCGTCACCATCCTCGTCGTCGTCCTGCGCTCCGTCAGCAGCAAGCTGTTCCGGATTCGGTGCATAGCTCAGCGATTCGTCCAGGTCGTTGCAACCAGACAACGCCACCTTGAGCATCTTGTCCACTTGGTACTTCATCTTGCGGTCCAAAGGACGAACGCGCTCTAACAGCGTGCGATAGCGCACGAGCTCCTTGAACACAGGGTGGTCCCTCACTTTCCCAGGCTCCTCTAGCTACGGCAAAGTCACAGTCAAGTTAGCAACAGTATGCCAACCACGCACGTAAAGTAGTTTGTGTAAATGTACTTTGAGCAGCGCGAAAAAGAGCTCCAACTTGGTGTACGTCAGTAGCGCGTGGTTCTTCACTTGCAAGAATGTCATGCCACTGTCAGTCGGTAGCTCATTCTGCCCACAAACAAAACCAATACTGTCAGCATAGCATCAATATATCACCAAAGACCATCGCAGCTTCAGTAGCAGTAGTAGTAGTATTTTTTTTAGTAGTAGTATTTTTAGTAGTAGTACTACTACTACTACTACCAATATCAGAGAATGTATTGCACGTTGCTCCTGGTAATAACAGTACTACGTGATGACACATAACGACACTTACCGCGACTGCAGCGTTTATATCGGTCACTTTGCCGTAAATGTGACGCACGTCGTCCCTCAATCTCTCCATCGGGTGCTTTTCTACTCCGTATATCAGCACAACACACAGACACAAATATTGAGCGTCATCTCTCATTACTACCGATCAACGCGCACGTTCAGTGCCCACAAGTTGCGCACACACACGCGCACCTGCTGCATCGACGCTTGTCATGATGGTCCCTACTGTTGGTCGGAGACTTGCTGCTGAAGCGTGGGAACCAGTGGCTTGCGAGTTGTTTTCTACCAATCGCACTTCGTCTATCAAAACATCGCAGCTTTCAACGTCATTGATTGGTGCATAATACAATGTGTTTTTGATGTGTATACCCGTGTATACTCCCACAGCTGAACCCATCACAATGCAAGCTCGGCCGTTCACGAGTCCGTTTTATTTCACTCTTTTTGTTTCGCCCTTTCCCGTCGTCTGCATGTGTCTGTTCTTCTTCAAGTGGTTCGAAAAACGGCATGTGCGCGTCTCGTCTATTTTTTACACGACCGAGACGGACTGCGCCGGGGCAACTACTAGACTAGGCGCTGGCTCACGGTCGACCCCTGCGCTCAGGAGCTCTGCAACCAGAAGCTTCGCGACGCGCAAACAGCGCAGGTGGAACACCGTGTTGAGCGTCACGAGCAGTCCCATGACGAGGCTCGCGCTTTTTGCAGAGAGGAACGTCGACTCTGGCACATGGCCGTCGTCGCTACTGAGACTGCCATGAATGCCGTCGACGTTGGCGTCAGGGACGAAGATGGCCCCCGACACGATGAGGGTCACCACGAGCATCCACATATTGAGCACCAACATGCCGTAGTTGGCCCGGACGTACCAGCACAGCCACTTGTACCGATGCATGTCAACAGGCGCCCGCGAGCCGTTGTAGCCGATAAACGCCGTGAAGAGACCCAATGTGCCAAGCAGAAATGGCTGCAGGAACACAAACGTGGTCACGTAGTACGCCATCAAGCAGCTTGCCATCCACCGGCACTGCTTCAGGTATGCAAAGCGCATGTTGTCGACCTCGGCGTCGCCCGAGGCTCCAGGTGGAGCCATGGCCATGACCGTCACGAACGGGTGGTTCGGGTCGCCATTGACACCGGTATGCGTTCCACTCGGGTATATGCCGTAGGGACCACTCGGCATATTGCTGCCTCCCGGAAGACGCGACTGGATCAGATGCATATGTCCTGGCGGTAACTGGGAGGCCACTGCAAAAGGCGGCATTGCTGACGCCATTTTCATCGCGAGTGCATCCGGCGTCGGCTGAGGGGCAGCGTACGACGCATTCGACGTCTGCACGGGCTCTGGAGGAGTCAACGACGTTGTCGAGAGCGCAGGCAGTTTCGTCCTCGAAGTGCCAGTGGGCTGTGGTGCCTTTTGGCTCGAGGGGCTCGTGCGGGGCGAGTCCATTTTACAATGTGAACAACGTCTCCATCATAACAACGAACGTGTCGAACGTGTCGGATGTGGTACACAGGACGTACGTGAGTAACGAGAGAGATAGAAAGAAAGAGAGAGCACGAAATGAGACAAGTAAAGAAGCTGCAGATTGATCCCGAGTGGTAAAACGCTGCGTAACTGATTAGAAGAGGCAGAGAGCCAGCGGCATAGCGAAAGCAAGAGAGAGCGAGAGAGGAGGGAGGACGAAAGCGAGAGGGCGTCACTACGTGACAAGCTTTTACGCAAACCCATATGGTGCGTGGCTGTCGTCCAGTCGTTCGTCGCGCGTGGCCGTTGTCGCGGTGTCGCCGCTTCTCCTCCGCCGTGCGTGGGAGTCCCCCGTACCGCGTGCTGTTCTTTGGCACAGACGACGTGTCGCTCGCGACGCTCCAGTCGCTGCATACCAACAGGTCGTGTCTATGTCCGCCCTTTTTTGCACGAGTGGCTGTTGTGCGACGAGCTCATTTACGTGCGCCGTCTGTGGCTGTGTGTGCAGCACGAACGAGCGCGACGGCGGCCGTCTCGTGGAGCACATTGAGGTCGTGTGTCCGTCCAATCGGTCCGTGAATGGCTGCAAGACGGACGAGCCGGTGCCGGTCAAGAGGTTCGCCCAACGCTGCGGACTCAACGTCTTTGACACGCCACCGCATCTAAAGTCGCTCAAGATGTGGGACTTTCCTGTGATGGACTGCTTTGATGTTGGAGTCGTCGTGTCGTTTGGCTACTTTCTAGTACGTTCGTGGATTGCGTTGCGATCGACGGTCGCAAGCTTGAGCTTAGCTGCTGACACTGCTGACGCGTTCGTGTCTGTTCGTGGTGTTGACTCGTTTCTCGTAGCACCCGAACATGCTCCGAAATCTTCATTATGGTGCCATCAACATGCATCCATCGCTATTGCCAAAGGTATGGAAGGGTGAACGCTGCGTGAAACTGGACGCAGTGGATGGGAGTCGCTGAGCTCACGAGCTTTTTTTCGTGTTGGAATCGTTTGGCTGTATGGGTAGTACCGCGGTCCTGCTCCCATCCAACATGCGCTTCTGAATGGCGACACGACAACAGGGGTGTCCGTAATCGAGATTGATCCGACGGCCTTTGACGTTGGCCGCATTCTGCTGCAGACACCTCACGATATCAAGCCCGGCATTCAGTGCCAGGAGTACGACAAAGCTACTGCTACTGCTACTTTGTGTGCTGAAATTGCTGGCTAAGCTATTTCGTTTTTTCGTGCTCGATAGGTTGACGCGGGAACTTGCAGTGCTCGGTGCGGATAGCATCTTGAAAACGCTCGCTGATTTGCCTGCACGTAAGAAGGAGGCTGTTGTGCAGGACGACACATGCGCCTCCACGGCCCCCAAGCTCGTGTCCAACGATGGTCACATTTCGTTCGACGAATCTGCGACCGTCATTTTTCACGTACGACGATTGTCACGTGCTTACTTCATTGCGTCATACTCGCTAATCATGTCATACATGCCTACGTACTGGTTCACAAGCGATGGCAGGCACTAGGCAATTCTGTGGGCATAACCGTCCAATTCCGCGATAAAGTGGTAAAGCTGATTGATGTCCGGCTACCGACGACGGAAGAGCTGCAAGTTGGTGAGTTTTTATGCGATGTAGACTCGACGTGAGGTACGAACGCTGACAGCGTGCCGCGTCGTGCTTTCGTTACTCAGTCCTTGCCGACGAGAGCTGCAACGGGCCAGCAGCCACTGGGACATTTTTCTTCGAGAAGCAACGGCAGGCGCTTTGGCTACGATGTGCAGGCGATTCGTGGTTGTTGATCACAAAGCTGCAACAAGCGGGTCGCAAGGTCGGCTTTGCGCTCGATTTTTGCAATGGATACCGGCTGAAGAGCATGCAGCGCGAGCGATTTGAGAAAGTGGCTACTGGATCTGTTGCCAGCAAGCTCTAGAAGCCAAGTCACGCAGGTAGGCGGGCGAAGGCTAAGAAGATGTGCAAGTTGTGTTTCGTATTTGAACGCATGGCATCTTTCGATCGGTAATAAAGGGACAATGCACACATGCGACTCTGTCGTCAATAGCGCCACTACGAATGTTCAGACGTGTCGTTGTAAAGGCACTGCGGCTTTGAACTTATTGCGCTTGTGACTTTGCTGAGGGCTTTGCAACACTTCCCGCTTGATCCACCGATACATATGGGGATACAGACGATTATGCCGTCGTTGCTTGTCGAAATTTGCGCCCATCTGTCTTTTGGCGCACAATCGCTTCTATCCCAAATCCCATCATACTTCCACAACGGGTTCGCCAGCAAAATGTCACGCGTCTACCTTGTGTCCTCCTTGTATGAAGGTAAGGAAGTGCAAGCTTTGCTACTGAGCATTCAGTAGCACTCTTCTTGGTGGACTCAGTACTAGCAGACCTGCTTGTTAGACGTCTTTCGATGTGTACGACCCAATTGGACGTACATGTGCGTCTACGCTTGTTAGACTGTCGCTTCAGTCTTAGGTTCCTGCGGCGCACTTTGGAAGAAATGGTTCCAAGTGTGTGCATGCTGCGTTGTTAGCGTTGGTATGCAGAGCATAAACATCCGAGAACCTATAGCGGAGATAATGCTTGTCTGTCAAGGGCCGTACTAGAGCAATCGCATCCTCGAATTCGTCAAGTTGACTTGACATCCCTCACCTGCGCAGACTCCGTCTTCCGCATACTACGATCTGCAACTATGATGCCACTAGAAACTTGCTTAGTGTCGGTTGTGCCAGACCCAGCAACAAAGTCAGTCGCTTGATGCGCTAAGCTGCATCGAGCTGTCGAGCAACAAGGGATTCGAATGCGACTCCTGCAGCCACAACTTTGGCAGTTAGCGCTGGGATCCTCTTGTTATCTGCAGATGTCAGACCCAGACAAAGTGATCGAGTGAGCATCCGACGTTCGATGCTGGTACCAAATTACAAAGCATGAGCTCTCGCAGGATAGTTTGAGCTTGATCTCTACAGATACCTGAGCTCGAGCGCACATGTTGCTTACCATGACAACAAAAGATGCAACGACGATGCTACACTGTCATGCTCACGAACTATCGTCGATAACAACGACTATCGACGGTAATAAATGTACGAAAGCTTTTGACACGCCAAGAACCATGCTAGTTGCAAGCTCGCTTAGGAAAGGTTGCCACAACAACATGATGCTGATGCGCGCTGGCAGAGGTATCAACTGTCTATCTGCACGTACCAGAAAACACGCAGGAAGCGGCCTCCCTAGTCTAGATATCATATTCTAATCTACTCGATGTTCGGCGTTTGAGCTTTGCTACGACTTTGTCATTCGTGTCCGCTATTCCTGTCCTGTCGCGAGCTGTTGGCATCGGAAAGTGACGATTCTCATCAACTCAAATTGTCGGCCGAGATAGCTGTAGCGTATGCAGCTCGCACCATCAGTGTGGTGTCAATTGCAAGCCGCTGGGCATCCCCAGGAATTCGTACTGACTCGAGTACGCTCAGCGCTGACGGATTCGATCTTTCAACACTCCGACGTGCTGTCGTTACATTTACTAACTTTGCAGCACTCGCCAGCGCGCGAATTCCTCCTCTTCTTCACCGGAGGGTCTTGTGGCAATCCGGGGCCTGGTATTGCCGGCTCCGTTATAGTCATAGTACAGGCCCGGACACACGCTGCTCTTGTCGTGCGGACAGCTAGCATAATACTTGGGCCATCAACGATGGCGAACAACATGGCTGGATACTGTGGCCACGCCCTGCAGCAGACGAAATCCAGTGGTTGTGCACCTCTGCTCGTGATCGGAGACAGCGCCATACTTGTCAGCCAGCGATGGCCTTCGCTGCAAACGTAGCGATCGATAATACCGAAAACTCAATTCAGGTCACACACCAAAACCCGGTGCATCGACCGAAGAATCCAAGAATTGCATCAGCTACGACGTCACTCGTTGGCTCGAGACGCCGATCAACGCCAACATCAGGCAGGCTACTCGCAGCGCGCAGTCCTTTCGTGACCGGGCAATAGCAAGCGGCAGCTCTTAGTCATACGGTTAGCTCTGTGTGTTGTACTCCACTGCAAGGTGCTAGATGTGGTATTCCTCAGTAGCTACTCCTCTCTAGTCAGGGTATGGCTGGTCGCAGTCGAATCTTATCATGTACTCAAATTGCAACAACAAGAAGAAGAATGCAGCTCGCTTCGTGACAGGTGACACTCACAAGGATCTAAGACCCGACTTGGATATGTCAGCTGACTTACGATCGATCAACAAACTTGATTGGGATCTCATTTTCGACTGCCCGATACGATTTTTGACGAAAGAGTCGCAATCGTGTTTTGGACGCCAATGACAATGACGTTTTAGCACCAATCATCGTCGAGATTTGGATGCCAGGGCGCTCTTCGACACGAATGAAGCCCTGCAACGAGCGGTTTGACTCAACTTTGGCCCACGAATTAGCAGTCACCGAGCCACGATTTATCGACGCACGCATTTTTGCTGCAACTGGATATGGGTTTGCATTTCAGCCAATCGCACTGCGAAACGTAAGGCCACACCCCCAGCACACAGCTCGGGACAGACAATTGAGCACGCGGCGCCATGTACTCGGTCTGGACGCGCGCGAACTCCGTGTTCTTCGGGTCGCTCACGGCGCTCGCGATCATGTGCGCGCTCACGGCCTTCAGCACGTACCTGCACGAGTCCGCGCCGGTCGTGCGCCGCCTCGACCTCGTCAAGCTCCACTCGCTGCGCAATTACCGCGACAAAGCCGACCGCGCGACGCTTTCGTTCGCCCTCGACGCTGGTGCGGGCCGTGTCCGGGTGAAGTAACTCTTGTGTACCATTGGCGGTATGTACTGACGAGTATTGTGTGGTGTGCATTGCATGTTTGGTGGCCACAACCAACAGACCTGAGCTCGGTGTTCAACTGGAACGTCAAGCAGCTGTTCGTGTACGTGGTGGCCGAGTTCGCGAGCGCCAGCAACGCCCGCAACGAGGTCGTGATCTGGGACAAGATCGTGCAGACGAAGGAGGACGCGGGCCTCCTGCAGTTCCAAGAGGAGGGGGTCAAGTACTTTCTGGCCGACCAGCACGACGAGCTGCGAGGGGCCAACGTGACCCTCCGACTCGAGTGGGACATTATGCCCGTGTGCGGTCGCATCTTTGTGCACACGGGTGCCACCAAGGCCAACTTTGCGCTGCCGGAAGAGTACCAAGGCAAGGCGCCCAAGACTGGTGGACAATACTAGAGATCGAGGGAGGGTGACAGGCAGAAGGGGGGGAGGAGAGGGATTGGACGGAGAGAGGAGACGCAATGGACGAAGCAGCTGTCACAAAGAGCCATGTCTGCTTGCAGTGGCTGTCGGTATTGGTAATGGCAAACACGCATCATTCTACTTGCTGCGGCATTCATTTGTGCTCAAAGCGGGCGCGCAGAGCTGCGACACCTGAGAGCGGTTTTGGTACCTTCTTTGGCGCGGATGGAAAGTCGTACGATACTGCTGCCGGAGACAACGACGTTGCCCCAGTAGCGTCACTTCCGGTGCGGGGAAACGCCACGAAATCAATCTTGCCGTCCGAGTTCTCTTTCCGCCTCGATTTCATCCGCGCCGCCATCATCTTGATCTGGTGTGTAGGATCGACGGTATTGCGACTTGCATTGATCGCCTGCTCGGTCTCAGCTCTCAACACGGACGTGTCAATGCTCGCAACAGACCGCGCCTTGTGCAATTTCCGATGTCGCCTTCGTTCCGACTTTGCACCTCCGCTCTCGTCCGTAGCTAGGCCGGATTCGTGCCTCGAAACGTGCGAGTGCGTCCCATGTGTAGGTGGCAGATCGCCAGCCTCTATTCGAGCAGTCATGAAGACGTTGTCGCTTGAACGGTGTCGTAGCAAAGGACCCGCAGAGGTCGGCGGACGGCCAGGCGGTAGTGGTGGCTGTCTAGACTCCATCCTTGCGGGTACATGTACTGCCGTTGCTGCAGTGGATGCCGCCACGCCCTCTTCCTCCTCCTCATGGATGCGAAGACTTAGAGGTATGGTGCGCGCCAGCCGTAATTGGTCGTTAAACTTGCGCGAGTTCAAGTTCTTGCGACGCTTCGTTACCTTATCCTTTTGCCTCTCGCTGGACTCCGACGTGTCTTCGCCAATGCCCAAACGATGGCCCGATTCGTCTTCTGTCGAAGTACCGGATGTCCCGAACAAATTCTCCCATGATTCGTCACCGTTCTCGCCAACGACTGTAGACGCGATCGTTTTCATTTCCTCAAAATCACGCACACTGCCAGCGTACGATGCCGTCATTGATCCCTCCATTATCGTCGTGGCAGTCGACGCGCTCGATTCTCTACGTTTGCGACCAAACTTTGACACATTGCCGTCGAAATCAGCATCACTACTTCCACCATCACTTGAGAACGACGGCCAGTCCGGCAGAGTGAATGATGTCGGGGGGAACTGCACATCGGCAGTTCGTTTAGCGGGGACCCGACTACTACTGCTACGGTCAGACTGCCGACCATCACGTTCAAAAGTATGTTGCCAGTCGTCGTCGTCATATTCCATCGGCTCTTGTCGCTTCTCCTCGTACTCATCCTCTTGTGACCGGTCCAGAACCATGCTCCGAACTGATGAGTATATACTGATGCGCTGGTCTTCGCCCAGTTCGTATGCAAAGCACACGCTGTGCGCGTACTGAAGAAGCTGTCGTCGAGAGAAGCCAAAGCTGGAAAGATGATATAGGTAAGCCGAAGCCTGCCCATAGATGACGTTGTGCACGTCCAATACCTTTTGTGCGCGTTCAGCATCGGCCAAATAATACCATGGCGTGTCCATCGGCGCCTTGTTGAGCTCCTCCGCCACACTTTCCAACAACGCATCGCCCCAAAACATACCCACGCGCCACGCCCCGTGGTCTTTCAGCGCTGCATGCAGATACTCCTGGCCATCCTTGCTCGTCTTGCGGTAAAAGGTCTGCAGCATATTCATGAGGTGCATGGTCGTACGCGTGTCATGCTGTGCAACACAAGCATCCAACAGAAAACGCAACGCTGCGGCGAGTCGAGAAAATCCGTCGCGTGAGAGCTCGCGGTCGTGCACTCGCTGGTGTCGAAGGCAGTCTAAAATAATGCGTCGCACGACCCCAAGGCGATACACTGACTGCGCGCCTGAAGCTGACGCATCTGTGAACTTGCTGCGGTGTTTCAGTGATGAACTAGTACCGGAAGAAGCTTGTGCAGCATGAGAAACGAGAGCTGCCTCTGGCTCGATAAAGCAACTGGAGACAAAGTCCTTGATAATCTCGACGTCCTTCTCAGACACGCCCAAAGTCTTGAGCTTTGCGAGTTCTTTAGACGAGCGCGAACCTGTCAAGCAGCTACCTGGCTCAGCTGACTGCCGCAACTGGTGTTCGTTGCGCCACGACACACGATGCCATTCCATCACACTCAAAGCCTTTGCATGGCGGTGCGTCAACTCTGGTGCCATGCTGTCGACAATGTACTGCTGTACGACAGAGTTGCGGTCCATTGCCTTGAGCGTGTTTTGCAGATCCGTCATGACTTCAATCTCTGCCTGCAGAATCGCGACTTTCGTCTCGACAAACTGTCCAATGACAATCAACAGCGTATCCAGTCGGTCTTCCTCCACGCTCTGCGACAAGTCCGTCGCTTCTTCCACCACTTCATCGCGCCTTGCAATGGCCCGTATCAACGCACTACGTGCGTCGTCGTACTCTACCCCAGCCGCTTCGTCTTCCGCAACGGCGCTCGAAAAGCGGCACTGCGCGACTTGGAACGCCTTCTTCACTTCCGGATTCGTCGGCTGCACTTGGTACGTGGCTTCATTGGCAGCGAGCACTGCTCGCCAGTGCGCGAGCTCGTCTGCCGCGCGCGTGACGCGGCCTCTCGCCTTGTCCATCTTCTTCTCGGCCCCCTGCACGTCCGCGACGCAGCGCTGGACAAAGTTGTACACGTCCTTCGCCCAGCGCCGCGACTTGCCCGAGTCCTCGAGCGGCTTCGTCATGTCCATGTACGCCTTACTGGCCGCCAAGTGCTTCGTGCCCAACACGTGGCTGTACGTGCGCATCTGCGCGAAAAAGTCCTGGAAACACGACTGCGCGACCTCTTGCGGCTGCAGCGCCGGCAGACAGGCGTCGCTCAAGTGCGTCTGCGCGACCATCTGCTGCGTGGCCGACGCGGCCTTGAGGTACTTGCGCAGCTGCTTGCGGACTTTGACGCCGCTGTCGACGCGCGCGCTGATGCGCACGAACGGCACGTGGCGGAACGACGGGACGCACGAGCAGTCGATGGGCGCGCGGGTCGGGCGCTGGCCCAACATGTACGGCGGTGCCGGCACGAGGGGCGTCGCCATGGGCTCGAGCAGACGGACGGACGACGTGTAGTGGCGGCGTGGAGGGGAAAAAAGTGACGCTTCGAGTTGTTTTGTTGGGCCGACCGACCGGCTCTGCCGCCAGGTGTTGTTGTGGCGGCGCTGGCGGAGGCTTAAAAAGCGAAAAGGAGCGCGAAAAAGCAGACTTGAGGGAAAGAAATAGAAACGGAGGAGAGGCGACGCGACGCTCGGCGCGGACAGAGCGAAAAGTAGCGAAAGACCACGTCACAGGCTTCAGAAGATGGGACCGATTCGTCACGAGCGTTGCGAAACCAGCACTGGATCTCTGGCTCGCTGCCTCGTTTGCCTGGGTGCTTTGCTTTTTCTTGCGAACGTGATACAAACGGTGTGTACGAGCAGCCAGCAGCAGCAGCAGCAGCAACGTGGCCGTCTGTTCGACGAGAGAAGTATGGCATTGCTCGACGAACTCACGGGGAAACTGCGCAGAGTGCTCGGATAAGTACTCCCGACTCGAACGCTTGACGATATGCTTGCTGGGACAGGCCGTCTCGAAAATGAATGGGCTGGACTTACCGTAGCTGCTTACGTGATGAACGCCAGCCAATACGACGCAACACGCACGAGTGCGATGACCTTGAGAGACGAGAGCACATGGACGGCATCCAAGATGAAGGTGGCGGTGGCTTGATCCACGCCACAAAAGTGTGGCAGGTCTTGGATCCATGTGTTTGGCTTAGTCGACAGTCTACCACACGCACGACCAATACTATCCTCGCCCTCGAGAGTGGCAAGACTAACCAGTACTCTGCGTGTATATGTATCTCCCACATCAATTATCGGATGCACAGCGAGTTTCGCCATTACGAGACGAACATGCCACCGGTCTTTTGCTGAGAGATGCGGACTTGCGTGATGCCTGCTTCTGCCATCACGCGCAGTTTAGACCTGTCAGTTACAAACGGTACGATAAAAATAGGTACGCGCAAATACGAATGTAAACTATCTGACATCGTGTTGCCATGCGACAAAAACACGGTCAGCGCACAATTGCGAAGGACTAAACCTGGAATGAAATACTCCCACACACATTTGAGCGGACCTAATCAGCTTCAGCGTCTCGCAAAAAGCGGACGTTTTCGTTGCCGTCACCTTAGCGCAACATCCTCAGGATTTACACACAAGGGGGAATCGAAAACGAAAAATCTTGCTGCCAGTAGCTCCGAGACGTCATGGTACGCGACTGCGGGCACGATCCACGCAATGCCGTGTACATACGTGCGCTCTGTACAACGGTCGCCTCGTCTAACTCCTTTGCTTCTCTCTCTCCTCTCGCTTTTCCCTGAGTAGTCCATCTTATCGTACAATGGCGCAGCGATCATCGCGATGGCGGGCAAAGATTGCGTCGGTATTGCATGGTACGCCTCTATTTAGTCATACAATGGTCGTTTTGCGTCTTTTTTGCGTGACTGATTTGTGTCAACGAACGCCTCCAGTGACACCAGACTAGGGCTACAGGCGCAGACCGTGGCCATGGACTTCCAAAAGGTGTTCCGCGTGACGGACAAGACGTTTCTGGGCCTCGCGGGCTTGGCCACCGACGTCCAGTCCGTCTCGCAGCTGCTCAAGTTCAAGATCAACATGTACAAGATGAACGAAGAGCGGGACATCAAGCCCAAGACACTGAGCGCGCTGCTGTCGAATATGATGTACGAGAAGAGGTTCGGTCCGTGGTTTGTCGAGCCCGTCATTGCTGGCTTGACCGAGAACAACGAGCCGTTCCTGTCCAGTATGGACTGCTTGGGCTGCGAGATGATGACCAAGGACTTTGTCGTGGCTGGAACGATGGAGGAGGCGCTGTACGGCATGTGCGAGTCCATGTACAAGCCCGACATGGAGGAGGAGGATCTCTTTGAGACGCTCTCGCAGTGTCTGTTGTCTGCTTGCAACCGTGACGCACTCTCTGGCTGGGGCGCTGTCGTGCACATCATTACACCCAAAGGTATCACGTCGAAGAAGTTGCTGGCACGCCAGGATTAGGCCGTGCGAGTAGAGGAGGTCGTGCCAAAGCGTTTTGCCGAGCGTCATGCTGCAATCACTCGTCTTGAGTGGAAGTAGTGGTGAAGTGGTAGATCAGCACAAGGCGTCGCCTTACGAAAGAGACCGCATGCTGCAAGTGAGGAAGTAAGTAAGCGGGACACCAATAAAGGCGTGACGACACCAATTATTGTAGTGGGTCACATTGTGATGACTACCACTGTCCTGTCTGGTCGAACATTTCGAGGTGCGTGACGTGGTGCACACCACCACTTCCCGCATCACCTGAGCTTATGGGTCGAAAGCGCGTCGAGGACGAGACGGACGCCGCGCTGCCGGCTCTGGACCCCCAGCCACAGCTGCCGTGGGGCATGGAGAAGACTGAGATGCAGCCGAGTTCCCTCACGTCTCTGACCGACGACAAGCTGGCGCGTTTCGTTCTAGGCCACCAGAAGAAGACCAAATTCCAAAAGGTGGGGACTGTTGGTACATGAAGAAGAGCGTATCACTCTCGTCGCTCACTTTGCTTACACACTATGTACGTACAGGAGCGAGAAGATCGTGAAGCCAAGAAGCGACGAGCGGACGAAGAAGCTGCTAAGATCTACGCGACGTTCGTAGCGTCGTTTGATAATGAAGGCGAGGCTCAAGGCAAGACGTTTGTGCGGTCCGCAGCAGCTCTGGGCGATGGCCAATCGACGCACGAGCATGGTGAGACGTACCGGCTCGAAGCCAAAGAAGCTAAGGCGGGGTTAAGTGCTGTCTTCGCGGAAGAAAAAGAGCCGTTGAAAGTGTCGGAAATGGACCAAACGGGGCTCGAGCTTCAGTTTAAAGAAGCAGACAAGATGCAGCAGAGCGGGAAAGATCTGACACAAGTGCAGAAGCCCAAAAAGCGACGAGCGATTGATGAGTTTCTCGAAGAGATGAAGGAGCGCGGTCCGGCGCCTGTTTCGCTCGAGGGAACTGGCTTGGCGAAAGGATCGTTCGACGACGGAAACCCCGAGACGACGAATTTGTATGTGGGAAACCTAGCACCGTCAGTTACCGAGGAAGTATTGGAGGTTTGTTATGACATGGTGATGTTGTTTGGGAAGAAAGTGATATATGGTCTGATAGCTGCTGCGTCTGATTGTCGTACTTGCAGGCAGAGTTTGGCCGGTATGGAGATGTGTACTCGGTGAAAATCATGTGGCCTCGATCAGAAGAAGAACGTGCTCGTAAACGCAACTGCGGCTTTGTCAGCTTTTACGAGCGACGTGACGCTGACGATGCACGCGTCAATCTGGACAATAAGGAGGTGCGTATAGTGCCCGTTGTTCGCCATCTGTATTTCTCTGACGTGTCACTGGTCCACTCGTGCAGTTGGAGGGTCAGCCTATGATTGTTGGATGGGGAAAAGCGGTTGCAATCCAGCCTCGGAAACACGCGCTTGAAGTTCCTCTTCCGCCTGTAGTAGCCCTTCCATCCGCCACTGACACGACAGCAGTGTCTGCTGTGAAGCAAACGGTAGCGGCCCAGCAGACGATAACGGTCGAAATGCCGACCGAAGAAACAAGGTGGTGCGTGGATCACCTTGCGCGGTACGTTGCGACCGATGGACTTCAGTTTGAAAATGCGGTACGCACGCGTGAAGCAAACAACAGGGACTACGCTTTCTTGTTTGACCATCAGTGCACTACCGCGTTGTATTATCGGTGGCGAGTTTACTCGTTTGCGATGGGGGATGATGAAACTTCATGGCGCGAAACGCCGTTTCAAATGACCACAGAGGGCCCTGTGTGGGTACCACCGAAAATGCCTCCTCGAGCATATCGAAGCAGAAGTCGCGGATCCGCGTCTCGGTCATCTGGACGGAGCCGCCACGGCAAAAGCACGAGATCGTGTCGAAGAGACCGCAGTGAAAGTCGAAGTTACAGCCAGAGCAGATCGCGTAGTTCTAGTCCGAGCCCAAGCAGATTTCGGCAAAAGAAAAGCCGAAGTGGCAGCCGTCGTCGTCGTAGATCCTTCAGCTCTGACGAAGACCGCAGTTATCGGAGAAGTCGCAGGCGCAGTAGTAGAAGCAGAAGTCGCGGTCGCCGCAGTCGTTCGTGGTCATCTGATAACCCAAGTTCGCGAAAGAGTAGTCGGCGCACGCGCTCGCGGTCCCGTCGAAACGACAAGCGTCGAGATGAAAAGAGTCATGAACGGAGTCGACGGAAGAGGCGTGAAGAGGGTTTGAGAGGACAGGAAGGCGATTGCGTGGCTAAGAACGAAAACTTGCTGACTGGACAACAGATCGCACGCGCGCGCGACGTGGCAAGGGGTCGAGAACGGAACAGACTGTCTGACGAAGATTACGGTGACTTCACGAAACTGCTGGACGAATTAACATTGGAGAGAGACTCTGTAAAAAGAGCGATGGGCTTTGCTTTGGACAAATCTGAAGCAGCGGTGGACTTGGTGGGCATAATCATGAAATCCTTCACGAGTTCATCGTCGAGTGGAGTCGCTCTCGTTGGCCTTTTGTATGTGACGTCCGACATCTTGCACAACAGTTCGGCTGCTGTGAAGAATGCGTCCCTCTTTCGCACGACGTTCCAAGAATGCCTGCCAGAGGTGATGCACAAGCTGCGTTGTGTGCACAAGAACATCGGTGGTCGCATGTCCGCAAATGCGATGAAGGAAAAGGTGATGAATGTGCTGTCTGCGTGGGAGAGCTGGAGTTTGTTTCCCCCAGCGGTGCTTTTAGGTCTTCATGCTACATTTCTACGAAAAACGGAAGAAGAGGAGTACCTTGCTGCGCGCAATCTAAACGTCGAAGGCATCGGGGAGGCGGATCTAGAGCGATTGCGGAAAACGTGCCGACAATCGGGAGTTTTAAGCACGGGAGACGCAAAGCAGCTAGTAGCTCGTCTACAGTGGCTCAAGGAATTTACTTCGCCGACCACGTCAATTGATCCGGGGCAGGCAGTAGCAACAAAAAAGCTCAGCGCACATTCGAGCGACGAAGTTGTCACGCTGGGCGTGTCTATGAGTCGCGCAGATACTGCAATCGCAAGAAGAATGGAGGGAGTGGATAGAGAGACAGCTGAGGTTGACGGGAAAGTAAGTGATGAAGTGGCGGTCGGCGGAGAAGTTCTCGTCGATGGAGGGCGCACGGTGGACGGTAGAGCCCGTGTTGACGGCAAGCCGATGGATGCAGAAGAGCTAGATGGTGAACCGTTCGATGAGGATGTAGATGAAGGCAAGTTAGCAGATGAAGGCGATCTAGATGGCGAACCGTTGGACGAAGACGCGGATGAAGGCGAGCCGGTAAGCGAAGAAGATCTAGATGGCGAACCGCTAGATGAAGACGCAGATGTGGGTGAGCCAGTGGATGAAGAAGATCTAGATGGTGAGCCGCTAGATGTAGATGTAGGCGGACCGGATAGCGAATTGTTTGGTGGAGACGTGAACGAAGTCGAGCTGGACGGGGAGCCGCTGGATAGTGACGATTTGGATGGGGTCCCGATGGACGGAGGTCTGGACGCGGGGTCTATGTAGACAACCGCATTTATCTTTGAGCAACTCTGATCCGATTGCTTGGTGCATTGACAGTTCCATTGGTATTATAATCACTGTGTCGCTTTTGCTATTCTGACCATTCACGTGAATTTGTACCTCTACGTTTCGTTGTTTCGTTCTGCTGTTCACTGTTCTGAGCAAGGATTCGTAACATGTTGAAGTAGCCAGAGTTGGTTGTTGTAAACAAGGGGCTCGACATCCCGGTAGGCGCTCTTGAGCTGGTGGTTTTGGCCAGTGAAACGATCGCCATTCCCGTCGAAGTGAAGCGTCTCGTGCTGGTGGATGTCTGTTAACTGAGCGCTCGACTTTTGTCAGTGCTACAATTTTGAGCACGACGGGACGGATCTTGCTCGGGCGGGAGCTGCTGCCTACTGCAAAACACGTTTTTGGTTGGGCCTCGCAGGTCGTTCAGCTGCCCTGCCGGTTTATTGTAGATGTCACGTGCCGTTTGCCACCATATAGGGCCCCGGCCATTCCCAAATTTTCACGGTTCAGCTCAAGCCAGTCTTTTTCCCTTCGGGGCAGTCACGTCGGAGGGAATCCTCCCCTTGGGGAGCCGACGTGGTCGAAGATCTGACGCGGGCACGCTGCACTCGCAGTTGCGGGTGTGGGCGTAGGAGACCGACGGGTCGCGCAAGCGGCCCTAGCAGGGGTATTTTACGGACTGGAGGCGTACCCCGCGCCACGTGTCGCCGCTGCGGCGAGCGCACACTCCACGTCAAGGGGCCGCGCGAGCGGCTGAAGGGGCCACCATCGCAGATGGTTGAGCTCCTCGGAGAGATATACGGCGGGTTGGCGTTCTCCACGCCACGCAGTCACTTCGGTGATCGCACTCCACGTCGGGGGCCGCGCAAGCGGCTGTAGGGAGCCACAATCGCAGATGGTTGAGCTCCTCGGAGAGATATACGGCGGGTTGGCGTTCTCCACGCCACGCAGTCACTTCGGTGATCGCACTCCACGTCGGGGGCCGCGCAAGCGGCTGAAGGGGGCCACCATCGCAGATGGTTGAGCTCCTCGGAGAGATATACGGCGGGTTGGCGTTCTCCACGCCACGCAGTCACTTCGGTGATCGCACTCCACGTCGGGGGCCGCGCAAGCGGCTGAAGGGGGCCACCATCGCAGATGGTTGAGCTCCTCGGAGAGATAGACGGCGGGTTGGCGTTCTCCACGCCACGCAGTCACTTCGGTGATCGCACTCCACGTCGGGGGCCGCGCAAGCGGCTGTAGGGAGCCACCATCGCAGATGGTTGAGCTCCTCGGAGAGATATACGGCGGGTTGGCGTTCTCCACGCCACGCAGTCACTTCGGTGATCGCACTCCACGTCGGGGGCCGCGCAAGCGGCTGAAGGGGGCCACCATCGCAGATGGTTGAGCTCCTCGGAGAGATAGACGGCGGGTTGGCGTTCTCCACGCCACGCAGTCACTTCGGTGATCGCACTCCACGTCAAGGGGCCGCGCGAGCGGCTGAAGGGGCCACCATCGCAGATGGTTGAGCTCCTCGGAGAGATATATGGCGGGTTGGCGTTCTCCACGCCACGCAGTCACTTCGGTGTTCGCACTCCACGTCGGGGGCCGCGCAAGCGGTCCTAAAGGGGTTTGTTGCCTTATATGGCAGCATACCCGCGTTGTACGTGCTGCCGCTCCGGCGGTACGCATGTCCCCAGTCTACTTGGTCGCGCCAGCGGTCATGATTGACTCGTAGTTGGCTTCGGTAGGAGGGTCTCTGACCTCGTTGCCGTCGCCCCTGGCTCTACGGAGCCCTTTAGTTGTCGACCCGATACCCGGGCCGTACTTCTTGTCACACTTATCAGTCGTTAGTTATCATAATAATGGACGTACTTGACACCACCACCACCACCATATAGGGCCCCGGCCTCCCTCAGTCAGCACGATTTGCACTTGCAACTGACCAACTGCGAAACTTCAAACAGTTTCGACGTACGTATCGGATCAGACGGATGCAAAGAGGCTGAGCATGCGAAGAAAGTGACGGTGGGACGAGATGACATCGGTAGACCTTCCGCCAGTACAAACGCATTAGCTATAAACATGGACGGATGAAACACAACAACGTCTCTCCTGCTGACGTGAATGTTTCCCAGCGGTCCCAACTGCAGCCATGGCCGCCGTGTGTGCCAATGAAGCCAATCCGAGATGGACTTTTCTACTGTAGTTTGCTTGCGGTCTTGCAGCTGCCACTCCACCACTGCTTAGGAGAAAGTGCATCATCAAGAATCCGGGAGATGTAGCCACAAAATGTCTCAAGCTCTGCAGCGCACGTGCGTAGCGATCGCATATGCAGATGACTTTGTGGATTTTGCAAAGCGCAAAGAAAGTGAGCCGGCCATCGTGCGAAGGCACGTCCCTGTTGTGAGGGAGGGTGTGTGAGAGAGAGAAGAAGCCCATTTGTCTATTATTCGTTCTTTACGGTGCGCGAGATGTGAACACCGGATGACTCACGGTATGATCGTGGGTGTGTCCCAGTGGAAGCTGCAGAACCTCTACTAGTTTCACGCTCGGTTCAGCAACAAGGTGTATCCAAACAGCGTGGTGCCCACGCGTGGTGACGCTAAGTCCAATACATTCGCTCTGCAATGACTCGTAGTTGGCCTACGCAGGAAGCCCCGAAACCTGAGGATGCGGCCGTCAATACTCGACCATGGCTGCTCAATTAACAGCTGCATTCTCGTCTGCCCAGACCTCCGCTTGACACATCGTTGCGAGGATGGCGCACGTTGCGTTTTTGTATGCATTTCTCAGTCGTTGAAGCCCGATGGGCACCTTAAACGCGTGTCGCGATTGCACACGATGTTGCTTCTGCCTCGATGTGTCTGGTCACGAGCATCGACGTCGCTCTCCCTTGCTTTCCCATGAGCTGTCGACGGCTAAGCACCTTTCAATGTACATCTTCGTACACGACCCAAGTTGACACATTCTTGCGACTGCATAAGAGCTCAAAGACGCCGTCGCCACGACATTGTAAAGACGTGACATATCTCGCCGAACCTTCGCACGGCTGCATCGTAGGCACGTGTGGCGCTCGCCGGCCGAAGTTGTCGCCCGCCGTTTCGTGTGCATTTCGTCCATCTCCTGCACCGTCTGGCGAGTGGGTTGTCAAGTTGCGCCGTCTTTTGCGGGGGAGCTTGATTTTTACCTGACCGACTCTCTCGGACGCTCCGTCCCCTGCCCCCGTCCGTCCGTCCGTCCGTCGTCCCACTTTCCCCCTCCGGCCGATTCCATAGACGGCGCGCGCAAACTTTTCGCCCTGATCCGGTCCTCACTTCGCACACCCACTCAGTCACTCGCTCACTCACTCACTGTGCTTGCGGGAGTATTAACTATCACGGGAGACGTCGTCCGAGCCGCACGGGAGACCGACAGACCGATCGATCGACAGACAGACAGACAGACAGACAGACAGCCAGACAGATAGACAGACCGCTCGACGCGATTGCACGAACGAACCCTCGAGTTGCCCACGTCGCGATCGCTGACTTGTCGTCGTCCTATCAAGCGAGAGAGCGCGCGAGACCGACATGAGCGCGAAGCGACAGTCCCTCACGACGCTGTGGCTCCTCCTGTGCGTCTTGACGCTCAGCGCCACGGCCCAGACGCCGAGCAACTCGTCCGCTTCAGGCCCCACCCGAGCGACGCCCGCGACAGCCGCAGCACCGGACGCGGACCTGCCGACGACGACGACAGCCGACCGCGCGACGGCGGAGACCGACTCGAACGCGCCTTCGGATGCGTCGCCGTCCGTGGGGAACCCCTCGACGCCGGCGCCGCCCACTGCGTCGGCCAACGCGCCGAGCGGTACGACCCGAACGCCCGACCCGAGTGCCGAACTGACGACGACCACGTCGGACACGTCGGAACCCGTAACAGGAGAGACGCCGACGAGTCCGACGACACCGGCGACGACACCGTCGACGAGAACGCCACCGACGACGCCACCGGCGACGAGAACGACACCGTCGACGACGACACCGACGGCGACACCAGCGCCCGCGACGCCCGTGGCGCCTGTTGCACCTGCGGCCGGCGCTTCAGGAAGTTCGCCGCTTCTGCCGCTCGGACCTGTAGATGGCGCAGCATCGACGCCGGCGGACTCGAGCCCTGCGCTGGACCCGTCGGAGATCTCGTCCGTGTACGGCACGTTGCCGCCCAGCGTCGAGGGCGGCGCGCCGGCGGACAACAGCGACCGCGAGAGCAACGCGTCGGCGACGTCCCCGGGGTGGGTCGTCCCGGTCGTCGTGGCCGCCGTTGTGCTGCTGGCGCTGCTCGTCATCACGTTCTACGTGCGCACGCGCAAGCGCGAGGAGCCGGACAACTTGGACCGCCCGAGCGAGCACTTCTTCGAGGCCCCGCGGTCCAACACGAACTACGCGAACGCCGCGGGCGGGACCGGTAGCGCCGCAGGGGGCGCCACGCCCGTGATCCGTGGGCGGATGACGGCGGACGAGCGGGCGCAGAAAGAGGCCGCGCTGGCCATGCGGAAGCCGTCGGGAGCACTGGCGGTCGCGCCCACTTCGGGGCCGCCTAAGATGCCGACGAGGACGTTGTCGCACCCGCGTCAAGAGCCGGTGCGGGCGCTGGTGGAGCCGCAGTTTACGCTGCAGGAGGAGGTCGAGTTGGAGCGCTCGCAGCGCTCGATGCACGTGGCGAGTGCGCGCCGCTCGCCACAGGCGGCAGTGAGCCCTGTGAGTCAGTCGTATGAGATGGACCCGTCGTTTGATATGGCGGCCGGTGCTTCGGTGCCAGGGGTGACGCTGTGATAGGGACACGGACAGGTGAAGAAGAGCTCACTTGCCGTCGCTCTGTGCGTGTGGTGGAAAGCGCAGTAACAGCCGAAGAAGGGCGTTGTACATGTTCCTTTTGATTTGATACGTGACTGTCTGTCTGTCTGTCCGTCTGTCTGTCCGTCTGTCCGTCTGTCCGTCCTGCGCTGTGCTCGTGTTTCTTGCGCTAATAGCGGTAGGGAACAGGCGAGTGAGTCGATACGACGTCGATGGCAGTCGTTGAGAAGACACTGCGACTGCAAACGCGTGTAGTCGGTGATGACGGTGCTATTTTGATTTATATTAGCGGTAAAAAATTGTGTATATGTATTGCTAAATGAACCAGTGTGCTAATATGTCCGCGTGGCCTAATGGATAAGGCATCGCCCTCCGAAGGCGGGGATTGGGGGTTCGAGTCCCCTCGAGGACGCTTTTGATCTTTTCACAGAGCTCGAATTTAGAACGGGGCAAAAATCTGCTTTGTGTATGGCACTCATTATGCTTGGTCACCAATTACTGCGGCGCATTCGG
This sequence comes from Hyaloperonospora brassicae, assembly GCA_947650285.1. Lineage (NCBI taxonomy): Eukaryota > Oomycota > Peronosporomycetes > Peronosporales > Peronosporaceae > Hyaloperonospora > Hyaloperonospora brassicae. The sequence goes on from CANTFL010001460.1 coordinate 27,823, forward strand.
CACAGCACTACTTATCAGCTCTTTTACCGAAGCAATGAGAATATCATCTGGTCAAGCAATACTTGCGTGTCCTTAGTATGGTTGCCGCTTGGCTGGATGTGATGTACGAGATAGCGTGTTCCCCGACGTATCGACGCCAAGTTTATATGCAACGCAGGACCCATGCGCACTTTGCCGATTGCAATGGCAAGAGACACGGCTCTACCGCTCACGCATGTCTGGGCGCTGTAGCAATAATCCAGAATATAGCTGAGCTTCTGAACAGACGTTTTAGTCTCGTACTTATTTGTATCGCTTGCAAACGCCTACAATACTCTTTGTAGCTAGCGGGGTCAGTCTACCGTGCGCTTGGAACCGATAGCCGTATCTACACACAAAAGGAATATGAAAATTGATTGGAGAAGAGTTGTGTCCAGCAAGGGTGGTCTAAACTTCAATCGAGTCGGACTGAAAATGTCGCACGAGAATAGTTGCAATTTTTATATGAGAACTGAACCCCATTTCTAACACAACACCGCGTCGAGAAGAAGTCACCATATGTTGGAGATTGCTGGTTCATCCGCTCCCAGTTTTTTTACATACGTGCACTGAGTAAAAGTGCCGCATTGTAAAAACACCTTGACTTCGCAGTCGAAGAGGACAATTCGGTTTGAAAAAGGTACATCTGTATGTCAATTGGAGGTATATGTGCAATCCAAGATGACACAAGCACATGGCATCAAGCCTCCGACATGAGAGAAAGTGCCAACAACAACTCAAGTATATAGGTTCCACATATATTTCATGCGACAACATATACAAGCACTTTGTGGGCACTGTAACGGGGCACACCCTTGCGTGAACTTAACGCAAGGGTTTTCGGTGCCCCGACAGACGTACACATGGCAAGCGAGGAAGCGTAGGTAGGGTAAAAGCAGAACTGTTATATTAATATAATTAAGTCTTTTAACTACTGTCTCTCTGTTTGACTTAGCGTAACTATACTAATATAACTGAGTGTATGGTGACGTCTCGTCACCACTCATTGCGCGCGTCTTGCGGCGATTGGTGGGTTGATATCATCACGATATCAACCGATGAACAGACTCTTTGGCCGACCCTTCAATATCACCACTTTGGTGATATTGTTTAAAGAATATACAACTTCGTATTCTTTATTGTCACTTTCCTTAAAGTGATAATTTCATGTAACGGGCTGCTCCGTTACATCACACCCCCCTTAACTGATAGTCACCGTGTGACTATCGAAAATATGGAGGCCACTCGTTGGCCACCATTGGGACAGGGAGCACTTGTTAGTCCGTTCCATTCACTTTCCGCTTGACCTCGCATAGTTAACATGTCTATGCGAGATGACTCAAGACCTACACAGCCCGGTGCTGTGCCAGCCTCTGCAGCAGGCATTTCGTCGTCTGCTGCTCGTTCTTCGCCTGCAGCAACAGGTGCTGCAGGTGCACGCGGCACCTCACCGCGTGCGCATGATGACCTCGACGTAGAGGTCATCTACTCTGGCGAGTCAGACGTGTCTGACTCGGGCAATGCGCCAGAGGCGTCTCGCTCACCGGCGACGCCTCAGTGTTCGCCAAGGCCACTGCCGAACGAACGGACTCGTGAGTTGCAACACAGTCTGTTCGGCAGTGATGACGAATCGGGTGATGAGTATGTTTGCTCATCACCGCAATCAGCTCGTGCTCCTTCGCACGAGCGACTTGACGATGGTGCAACCCATCGTCATACTGACAATCGTGGTACCGACAAGGGTACCACTGTGAAGCGTGATGAGCTGAAGCCGTGGCGTTTGCCCGAACGGCTCATCAATAGCTTGTCTCACGAGACAGGCCAACACCATCGAATACCCTTATTCGATGCAACTGAGCTTCACGGCTTGAGTTCCAGCGCGAAGAACTTTCGCGCTGAAGAAGATTTTTATCTCGATGTCTTTCTTAGACATCGATGGTACAACAGCAACCAAAAGCGTGAAAAAACATCGCTTTTGGCTGCGAGGAACGCGTTCGTTCAAAACGTAAAAAAATTTGGGCGAGAAGGGTGGCTCAAGAAACTTGAGGCGACACGCCTCAGGTTCGAAAGGCGAACGCCAACCGGTGCTAGGTACCGGTTGCATTGTTTATCTAGTGAGGCAGGCATTCCTTGCCTCACATGGGGAGACCCTTGTGCGAGTTGTGTTGACAACTCGCAGCGTGCACATAGGTATGTGTTTTCCCTAAGTTCGACCTGGGGAAGGGCACACATCTCGGCTGAGATGCGTGACGCGATTGCAAACTTGCAATCCGTATACAAGCGCCAGAAGCGCGTGTTTACCGATGGGCCCGAGGACTCATCGGATGGGTCTCGTCATACTGGCGGACGAGACCTTCAACATCCATCAACAGATGAGAGTGGGGCTCCCAGCTGTTCCAGGAGGGTGGATACCCCCGCCACTCGACGAGGTAGCTCGTCCTTGATCCTGAATCGTCACGGTGATTCAAGATACGCTCCACTAGAAAGCGTTGATCACCGTGAGCATCCACCAAAGGATGTGGTGGAGGAGGAAAGAACTCCTCGAGATGATTCGGTTCACCATCTCGACTCTCACGAGATGGATCGCGCAATCGATGAATTGCGCGATGACTTGAAGCACGAGCGCGACCGGCGCTACGCTTTGACCGATACCGTGCGGAAGAACCGCAAGGGTCACGAGGCTGATCGGGCGAGGGATCGCGCCAATTATGCCACAGCGCAGCTTCAGGTCGAGCGGGATGTCCGCTCCCTATTCGGCGAGCTGGCGACAGCTCGCGGGGAGATATCTCGGTTGAGTTCCGAGGTATCATATCTGCGCGACCAGTCGGATCGTCTGGAGCGCGAACGAAAAAACTTGATGGATGTTCTTGAACGTGGGGGCTATCTTCATCGGAAGAAGAAGGCTCGTACTGACAGTACGATCTAAGCCTCCCCACGTAAAACGTAGGATGCGTGCGCATCTTACGTGGCAATTCGAGTGTGTATGCATTGCCCTTGCGATGCAACACTTGAAATGGCTCAATGTATTTCGGCAGTAGTTTACTACTGCCGACACTAGTGACTGCATGTCCAGGTAAGTTTACCGTAGACAGTAGTAATAGGTCATTAACTTCAAATGAAAGAACATTTGCTCTTCCATTCTTGTCTGCGTTCCGTTTCTGACGGTCCACCGCATTTGCGATGGAGTCCTGAACGAAACGGACTACCGGTTCTCGAGTCAGCAGGAAGTTCTCTGCTGACTCTTTGTTTTGTCTTTCAGTGCGCTTCGTGCGCACTGCTAAGAGATTGTTCTCTTCTTCAGCGAGGTTGTCTTCTTCCTCGCTGGCATAATCGTTGACGATGCTGAATATACCAGCATCGTCATCATCGTCCGAGTCAATAATAGCGTCATCGCTATTATTGAGGTGATTTGCTTCATCGATGTCGACTTGATCGACATCGGCATCATACGCGACGACGTTAGCGTCGACACGTGATGATCAAGAGCCAAAACGGGTTTTGCTCGAGCGAGTCCCTCCCCCCTTATCCAAGAGTCACACTCTATAAGGGTAGAAAATACGAGGATGGCGTACGCCATTCACGTAAAACGGTGTGTGCTGTGTCGAAGCATGCACCGAATTATTAATGGCGAATTCCACCATGGGTAGGAATTCGCTCCAACTCGGAAACGAGTGGACATATCCTCGAAGGATCTCTTCGAGGACACGGTTCGCACGTTCCGTCTGACCATCTGTTTCTGGATGGTCAGAAGTGGACATCTTCAATCGTGTTCCGAGAGTACGGAACACGGTTTGCCAAAATGCCGCCGTGAACCGAGGGTCACGGCCAGATACGAGTTCACGGGGTAACCCGTGGAGTCTAAAGACCGTGTCTAGAAAGACACGAGCACAACCTTGAGCCTTGATTGACTCAGGGACAGCAGCAAGATGGACCATCTTGCTGAATCGGTCCACAAACACAAGAATACCATTATTCTTGTGAGCGTCTTCGGGAAACCCGAAGACGAAGTCCATTGAAACGGACTGCCAGCACTCTGTCGGAACAGGCAGAGGCTGCAATGGCGCACGGGATGAAGGACTAGGCTTCACCCGTTGACAAACCTCGCAAGCACTTATATACTTGCGAGCAAACTGATACTGGCGGGGCCAGTAAAAGTCGCGACTTACCGTGAGGTAAGTCTTTTCTCTACCACGATGGCCGCTTGTTGGGGCATCGTGACACTCATACATGATGCGCAAACGCAAATCATGATGAGCGGGTACGACGACACAAGGCGTGTCGTCGGCAACAGCTGTATAGTACAGCAATCCGTTGCGTGTACTATACCGATCCGATGAGGATAGGTACAAAGCCGGTAAATCTTTCATGGATTTACTGGATGGATTCACCAGGTGATCCATCAATCGCAGAAGATCCTTATCTTCCGCGTTTGCCTTTCGTACGTCGTCAAGTAAACTTGACGACGGGACACCGACTGACAGTGTCGCAACAGTGGGCTTATCCTCACTGTTGATTTGTGCGTCCGGCTCGAAATCGGGCCGGCGCGAAAGCGCATCAGCGACGACATTGAGTCGTCCTGGTTTATACTCCACGGAGAAGTTATAATCCGCGAAGAAAGACAGCCACCTCGCTATCCTTTGCGAGAGATGTGAGCTTTTTACGGTCGTGCGTAATGACGCATGGTCCGTATAAACGATGAACGGTCTATCTCCCAAGAGATAGACGCGAAACTTAGCCAGTGCGTACTTCATGGCAAGGAGTTCCTTGTCATGCACTGGGTAATTACGCTCAGCTGCTTGCAGCTGACGCGACTGATAACAGATGACGCGCTCCGCGCCGTCTCCATCGAGATACATTAACGCACAGCCTATTGCAAAATCGCTGGCGTCACAGACCACATGAAATGGTCTGTCGTGATCTGCAATCGACAAGATCGGCGATTGCATCAAGCTTTGCTTGATACCCTCACAGGAACGCTGGCACTCAGTGTTCCATGACCTCTTGACATTTTTCTTGAGCAAGCAAGAAAGATGCACAGTCATCTCGGCGTAGTTGCGCGAGTACTTGTGCAAGTACGCCGCTAGACCAATGAACTTCCTTAGTCCCTCGACATCGACTGGCACTGGCCAGTCGGTGATCGCCTTGATCTTTTCGGGATCAGGGCGTACGCCGTGTTTACCCGCGATGCATCCAAGAAGTGGGATTTCGCTAGCCGCGAATATACACTTCTTGAGGTTGTCGTACAACTTATGCTTGCGCATAAGTTGAAGGACTTGACGAATGTGAGTTCTGTGAAGTTCAACGTCTGTCTTTACGTCCATATCCCGGCTATGGACGGACACATCGTCAGAGTAACTCGTTGCAAAATCACGCACCGGTCTCAACAGATTTGTGACACATCTGTTGAATGTTGCTGGGGCATTACTCAGCCCCTGTGGCATCACTAGCCACACCCACAGCATCCCGCTGGGGGTACTCATTGCCGTGAACGGGATGTCCCGTTCACGCATGAGTATCTGATAGAATCCATCCATCAGATCCATGGACGAAAAGATGGTGCTCTTTGACATACTATCTATGATGACGTCCTTCCTCGGTATCGGCGTCTGAGCCGGTACCGTTGAAGCATTCAACTTGTTGAATGCGTGCACTATCTGCCACCCTCCTGTGGCCTTTCGCACACAGAAGGTCGGAGAGCTGTGAGGGGATGTTGATTCCATCACATGGCCCGCTGCTAAGCGATCGGCAAAGAACTTGTCGATCTCTAGTACTTGTTCACGAGGCAGTGGCCACTGCTTCATGACACAGTACTTCGAGCCCGGTTTGTGCTCGATCTCGTGTCGAGTGCCTTTGTCTTTAGGTAACTCGCAAGGTACGGATTCAGGGAACATCCCTGAATTCAGTCAAATCCTTGTACAAAGGATTTGCCTGAAATGACTCCCAGGATTGAGACGTGTATCGCTCAATCCGAGTCTTCTCATCGAGGACACTCTCGTCCATAGATGAGCTGCTGAGAACCCGTTCGTTCTCAGCAAATACTGTTGCCGACCGAATATCGGCCACATACTCATCCTCCGTGACGAGTATGCAGATCGGCTTGACTTTGCCACTACGTAGATCACGCAAGAACCGTTTCGGTTCTTGCGTTGGCAATTGAGTTATCTCCGAAGTTAACTTCGGAGGCACAATCAGATCAAGCGTATAAGCGCAAACACTTGATCTGTCATTGATCAAGATGTTCAACGTCTCGGTTTTCTCCTGGGAACTTGCTTCCACAGGTTGCTGAGGGCCTGATCCTTCAGCAAGTGACTCTTGAGGAATTCCTTCCTTAAGTACGTGGGGACTTGTTCCCTCGACTTCTTCTGACTGTGGCTGTGCAACCACAGTCAGGCACCGATCCTCTACGGTAGACTCTCCAGTCAACGTATAATGTCCAGGTTACCCTTTGGAGGAAACAGGTTTCTTTTTATCTAAGATGCTTCTCGCTAGGCATGCATCCATGTCCCGGTCCACTCGACTTCTTCGAGTGGTGGACCTTCGGCGCAGCCTGTACATCAGCACAGCCGCCGGGAGCTTGCTCCACAGTGTAGTGATCAACTACACTGTGATCTTGTGCAGTCGTGCTAACGCCCGTACCGCAAGTGAGGCCATCGCACTCACTCGCAGTACATTCACACGCTTGTGGACGCTCCAAGACGTTTATCGAATGACCATCTGATGAACAAGAGACAGGCATCTTCACGGATCGATGCTGCCAGCTCACCCTTGGCTCGTACTTTCTGAGCCAAGGTAATCCCAAGATGACATCAAATTTGTCATCCAGATCCAGTACGATGAAGTCATCATCGTACTGTTCGCTATCTAACGTGTAGTGGATTACTACTACACGTTTCTCAACGGTTATCGATGCGCCTGTTGCAAGGCGCACCGTCATCCTTGTGAGGGGAATGTCGCGCTCAACGAACTTGAGCCTACGACCCTCTAGTGACTGGCGACGAACAAAGTTGTTCGACGCCCCACAGTCTACTAGGGCACGAAGCGACAAATCATTTGTCGCTTCCAACTTCTAGGTGATGAGTGACACCGCATCACCAGGTGCAAAATCACACAATGATTGTGTGTCTGGAGCAAGATTTGTCAATAGATTTGCAAATTCTCTTGAGGTTGCTGGATCAGTAAGGCGCTCTGTCCCTACTGGCCCCGTCCATTTTTTAATGGTCCGTCTCGCTGTTGCGGCTTCGCAACAGCGCTGGACCCACGCATATTGCCCTTTATGGCAAATGGTCGTCCATTTCGATCAGTACTGTTTGGTACTGGGCGTGGAGCACTACACTCGTATGCGTAGTGCCCTGACTTCTGACAGCGATTGCACCTCTGCAATCGCTTGTTCTGAAGAGCGAGGTCTCTCGCTCTCAACATAGCAGAGGTCCATTGGTTCTGGACCTCCGATCTCTTGTCGTCTCGGTGGACGATAAGAGTTTGAGCTAGCATGAGCCTGTCTCATGCTAAAGTCTTCCTGTTCCGCGGCTGATATCGCATCTTCTAGCGTAATTAGCTCAAGGCGGAACAGGTGGCTCCTGACGGGCCCTTCTGCGATCCCTTGCATGAACACCGTAATCAACGTGTGTTCATGTACTGGGTTGGCAGTTATACTACTCGCAAGGAGTCGTATATGCTGAGCGTAAGCGTGCACATCACGCTTACCCTGCTTGAGTTTCAGGAGCTCTGAACGAGCCCTGAACGAGCCCTGAACTCAGCCCGTGGCGGCTCAAACGTTTGTCTGAGCCGGGACTTGAAGTCATCTAGCGACCTAAACACGTTTGGGTCGCTACTCTCGAGCCCCAGGGACCAAGTTTTGGCACGCCCTGCCAAGTGGGTCTGAGCAAATGTGAGTTCATTTGCTCATCCTCGACGCGACGAGTCCTCAGGGCTCTATCGATTCCGGCAAACCACAGTAACAGGGAGTCTTTCTCGACTCCTCTGTAGTTGGAGATGTCAACTTTCATGACTTCGGGACGACCCGCATGCGCCGTCCCGCCCACAGCAGCATGGAATTGCTGCTGTTTAACAGCTCTGTCTGTTGAGCACCGAGTTCTCTCAACTGCTCGGCCTGTCGAGAGCCTTGCTGGTGAAGCAAGGCTACTTTCTCCCTCTCGATGGCAAGTTCATTTTGAATGAACTTGGCGATAGCGGCATGTTGTTGGTCTATGTCTAGAGACTCCAACATGGCGCTAATGGCGAGTTCGCCTACGGTAGAACTCATTCGTTCTACCGCACCCCATTCGATGTCACTCAAATGGGTAAACCCTTCACGCGTGGCGTGAAAGGTGTCTTCTTCATCCGACATGTTCATGTTGGATGTTGTGGTCCTTGGAAGGACTACGAAGTGCTACCAGGTGTAACGGGGCACACCCTTGCGTGAACTTAACGCAAGGGTTTTCGGTGCCCCGACAGACGTACACGTGGCAAGCGAGGAAGCGTAGGTAGGGTAAAAGCAGAACTGTTATAATAATATAATTAAGTCTTTTAACTACTGTCTCTTTGTTTGACTTAGCGTAACTATACTAATATAACTGAGTGTATGGTGACGTCTCGTCACCACTCATTGCGCACGTCTTGCGGCGATTGGTGGGTTAATATCATCACGATATCAACCAATGAACAGACTCTTTGGTCGACCCTTCAATATCAACGCTTCGGTGGTATTGTCTAAAGAATATGCAAATTCATAATCTTTATTGTCACTTTCCTTAAAGTTACAATTTCATGTAACGGGCTGCCCCGTTACAGGCACCTTATTTGATGTTACAAAGACATTGAACGAAAAATAGAAAAAATGAAACCCATGCGAGGGGGTTAAGTAATAGAGCTTCAACATCAACTATCTTTAGTCCGGTATACCTCGTTGGAGTGTTGTTAGCTCCGACTCTGGTGCACATTTCGATACATGCTAGTCATCATGACTAGTTTAGATTCAACAAAATATATCAATATCTTACTCCTCATCTACTTCCAAAAGCACAGCCTTCACTACCATGAAGCTGAAAGCATTAAGCACCAAATCGAATCAAAACTGCAATGTGGATGCAAACTTCTAACGTGTTAGTGAGGGATGTTGCGGCGACATGTGCAGGATGTATATTGCATATTAGCTTAGTTGTATTGTTCTTTGGCACGGTAATATTGTGGGATGTTAGCGATATCGACGGAGCAACATATTGGCTCAGTCGTTTGGGAAGGGGGATTCCAATCGGGTGAGTGCGGGTTTGAGTCCCGCCGTGTGCAAGCTAATTGTGACTGATACTCACGACCTGGTGTTCGGGGTTCACCAGAACTGCGACCCACCCGCAATTACGCCCCCCACAACCACGCAATCGTTTTCATTCTGCATATGACGAAGCAGAGTTATTACCAAAGGTATATTTCGAGACGTAACTACCCAGTGATAGGTAAAACAAAAAGAGGTGGGGACAAGGCACGAAATCGGTGGCTGAGAGTCACCGGCTTCTACCAGCCATTCGTTTTTGGGGATAAAGACAACATAAATACAACTCACTTTTAGGTTTTGATCCCCGGCCGTAAGCCGTCTTCATCCTAGTGACAGCTCCATAGCCTAGTAAGTTTTTAACAGTTCGAGCGCGTCGAAACATCTCCCTCCTGTTGCTCCAACGTGTATTTGTGGCATACTCACTTGTGGGACCGCAATTTCGGCTTGTGATTGGATAATACTATGTGCCTACGTGCGAAACGTGTCAACGACTTAAATCCTCAGCTCACGCGGTGGCGCCACTAGCTAGTTTACCTGTACCCTCTGGGTTTTGGGAGCCCATAATCCTGAATTTAATGTTTGGTTTACCGAAAGATGCGTATAGCAATACGGGTATTGTGGTCTTTGTTGACCGATTTAGCAAGATGGGTCACTTGGCGGCTGTGCCAGATACCATTAATGGTGAAGGCACAGCGACGCTGTTTATTAATCGAGTGTTTCGACAACACGGTTTACCGGTGGCAATTATCTCTGATAGAGTTTCTCGTTACATTGGAAAGTTTTGGAAATCCGTCTTCAAGGTGCTCGGCACAAATTTGGACATATACACAGCGGATCGTTCGCAGACCGATGGTCAGACCGAGCGAATGAAAAGAGTTATCGGTGATATATTACGAAGTATTTGCGCTACTACAACAAAATGTTGGAGCTCGATGCTTCCTGTCGTTGAATTTGGGTCCAACAAAGCTGTTCATACCTCTACATAGTTTACTACGTTCTTTGTGAACTGCCTCACACACACCCTCGCGTTCCGTTAACGCTACCACTCCGTGATTCAGGGCTTGGTGTGGGATACATTGCCGACCGACTTGCTGATATCAGCTCTGATTCTTTTCACAAACAGGTAAGCAGATATCTCGCAACGCGATTGAATGTCTTACAAGATTTGTGTGACGCACTGGCTGATAGCCAAGACAAGCAGAAGGAACAAGCTGATGCTGAAGGCAGATGTTGTATTGAACGTTATGAGGTCGAAAACCAAGTTCTATTTAATGCTAAAAACCTACCTTCAAAGGTAGTGTCTGCTGTCTTCTAATAAATGTGGTGGAGTGGGTCGCCAAAATCGATTGGCGTGACTCCAAACCGCCCACTGTGCCGGACTGCCGACTTGAGGGGGGGGGGGGGGTACTCCTATTCCGCTTGGATCTTAAACTCACCTTGTGTACCCGTCGGCTTGGCGGGTATCACTCTTCGGAGGACGTGGCGATGTAGTTAGATGTCGGTCTTGGTGTGTGTCGACCTTGGGAGCCCCGAGCGGATATGCTTCAGTCGGGGTCCAGTTAGGGCAGCCACTCGGTCAACTTGGTTGAGAGTGGACTTATAACCAGAGTTCTCAGGGCTAGTAGCGCCTGGCCTTTGCTTGTCTCAGGGGTGTTAACCGCCTGGCCTTTATGTGTCCTCTCCCTTACCACTAGGGTATGGAGACCGCTTCCTATAGCGGGATTGAGTTGGGGGGGGGCTACTCCACGAACCTACAGGCCAATATACTTCCTGGGGTTCTATTTGCACTTGAGTCTTACCAGCACTGTCTATTCAACGGGTGGGCCAAATAGATCCCTGGACCGGAACAGGTTGGTCGACTTACAAGCTTCTTGGCTCACGAGACGTGTGGCTTGGATCGCAAATTGAGTAGTAATTAATAATGTCCTATCCTTTAACCTCCTTTACTCTGTACTTGCCTTACACCTGGACTCACTATGATGAGTGGTCAGGGACGCTTGATATTGATAGTCCGGGTCGGCCGATGGATGACCAGGTCGGCCCTTGGGTGACCGAGGTCGCCTTGATCGGCCTTATCCACCGAAGGGTGACCGGGTCGGCCCTTGGGTGACCGAGGTCGCCTTGATAGGCCGTGCCCACCAAATGGTGACCAGGTCGGCCGATGGGTGACAGAGACCGCCTTGGTTGACCGAGGCCGCCTTGGTCGGCCGTACCTACCGACGTGTGGCCCGGTCGACCGACGAGTGGTTGAGAACGATCCGCATTGGTGCCGCTCTCAACGGCTGGAACCCAACGGCCGCTTCTCCTCTGTGGCTCCTTGGCCTCCAGTCCTTTTCCGATCGCGAGGTTCCTGTCCCTCCGGTCCATCCCTCCTTGAGTCTATCCTTTCTAGAAAGTTCGCTTTACCACAGCCGCCCCTTGCACTTGCTCAGCCGTACAGCGGTTCGAGCATGAGTACGTCTACGCAGGGACCCGACCCCTCCACTGAGGGTCTGTCCTCCACTCCTGCCTCGCCGATCCGCGGACATCCGGCCGAGGTCCTTGGCCAAGCAAACGACATTTCATCATTGCCGGTCTCGCCATCGTTGGAGTCGCCCCCCGCCACTTCTGGGATGACACCGCCCCCAGCCACGTCTGCCCCTCCGGTCGTCGCCGCATCTCTAGTCGCTGCAGTCATTACCGCTCCCGTCGAGGTCGACCCGGCCATACCGGCCACCTTCAGCAGCGGTAGTGCAACACCCAGCGTGGTTCCAGTTGATGTCGTGAGGATGCTTCGCCGGGTCGAGGCTTGCGAGAGTCGGCTGGCGCTGATGTCTCCCTCCCCACTAAACGGGCCCTCCGCTGTGAGCGCTTAGAGCGGGAGCTTGGTGACCTTCGTGCACTCGTGTCGCGTCTCGACGGGAAGTTGCGGCACGAGATGGCACAGACCGACCACTGGAGGCGCCAAGTCGAATTTCGACATAGTCGGCTCTCCCTCCTCGTGGCTGAGCTCGGCCACTCGGACTTTTTGACGGAGCCCGTGGAGGGTGAAGCCGACGGAGAGACTAGTCTTCCCCAGGTCGCTGACACTGCACAAGTGTCGGGCCCCGACACCACCACCCCCCAAAGTGGTCGGCCGCTTGCTTCCGTGACCGGTAAGCGGCCTCTTCGGCAAGCTTTTCGCGCTCCATCCAAGACGTCCAAACGAGCAAAAGTCGACTCGTTGAGCACCCCGAAGGAGGGGCCGATGGCTCCGAAAGGTCCGAAGACGGCCTCTTCACCGCTCCCCACAGCTGCCACCGACACAAGCCTCAGCTCGGACAGCGAGCCCATCCAGGCTGCCATGTTGAGGTCTCGGTCTTCTCACCGCCGGCCGAAGGTCGCCTCTCCTTCTCCTCTCACAGCTGCGGTTCCAGAGCCAAAAATACCGACACCTCGGTATCTCTCCATGGTCACATCCGGATCGTCTGGATTCGGGCATGAATCTCCCCGTCCGAAGACGGGCGACCGTCCGGTGACTTGCAGCTCTCCTACGTCGGAGGGCGAATATCTTTTCCCGGCAGAGTCCATGATCCCCGGGTCGACGCGGGTGAGAATTTTCACCGCCAGTGAAGTGGCGCCCTGGTCGGTGGACTTGGTCAATACCTGGTCCCTGGTCACCCTGACCCCGGACGACTTGGGCGACCGATTGGAGTTACCTTGGGGATGGTTCGGCCCACCCGATGGGTGTCTCGATCGTCCGGCGCGTTGGAAAACTTCGCTGGTCACCCCTTCCATGGTTGAGGGATTGCTGGCGTCACAGCCTTGGGTGGTTGCGAAGGTCGCTTTTCCCCCAGTGTCGTTCAGACTGGAAGGCTGGTTCGCCGACCTGGCTGGGGCGTATTTCAAGTTCGAGAATGAACATTCCCAAGCGCTCTGGGAGGCCACCCACTGTCTCTAAATTTCGAAAGACCAAGCTCGCGCCAGCTCCTTCCTGGCTTCGTACTACAATGCTCGGAAGAAACGGCGGAGCAGGGCGACTTTGGCGTGGCGGGAAATTCTTAACCGAATCTTTGAGGATATGGCGGCTCTTCGGTGCGACTTGGACATTCTTCTGGACCCCTTCTTCCGTCACCTGCCTCGAGCTCGCCGAGTGGTATACTGGTTTCCGGGATGTGAGGAGGGGTCGGATCCGGTCGACCTACTGGCCGCTCTTCAGCTCTCGGACTCTACGTGGCCATGGCTCTCCCAGTACCGACTCACCTCAGAGCCCCACCCAGGGACCAAGGTCGCTCGCCTCCAAAACAAGTTCGTTCCTCCTTCGTAGGTATAATCCCTCGAATCAACACATTTTTCGTTATGCTGTTCGTGTGTCCATCGTCACCTAATTGCCTGTTACTCCCATTCCATCTGGCGTAACGTCGTCTTAGCCTCTCCTGGCTGTCATAACCGTTCGGCCGACGACCCAGCCGACCATCAGATCGACCCGGCCGACCATCAGATCGGCCGGGTCGACCATCAGATCGGCCGGGTCGACCATCAGATCGGCCGGGTCGGCTAATCAACGGGCAGTCCGAACTATCGATGGGCAGGCCGATCAGCAAACGGCTAGGTCTATCTGGTCGGCTAGGTCCACACGGCCGACCAGGCCTTCTCCCCACGACTAGTCTTCATGGTTCTGCATCACGTCAAAACGTTTATAATTCGTCACTTCGCGTTCAAACTCCCGTAATAAAGCTCCACAATTCAAGTTCACTTCGTCGACCCACGAGGGGTCCGCGTAACCCTTTCAACGGATTAAAAATTCACGCCGTTGCCGACCATACCGCGTCTTTTTGTCGACCCGACTCTCCAAAATCTCTTCGACCTCGTACTCACCCTTCTCCAGTTCACGCGTCCAGCTATCTTCGGGCAACAAGCATTCGTCAAAGTCAATCCGATCAGCCTCGTCAACCGTCAAACGATTATTGGGTCGATCAGGGAACTCCCTGACTCTCTTCAGCTTTGACACATAAACAATCGGGAATAGTCTATACTTCGTATTTCTCACCTCCAACCGGACAGCATGTTCACCAACTAAGTCCAACACTCGAAATGGACCATGCCAGAGGTGAGCCAACTTTTTGGCGTATCCCTCCTTCACCCAATCTAGGTAGAGCCAAACTTGGGTACCTGGCTGGAACTTATGGTCGGCCACTTGTTCGTTATGAGCGAGAACCCGGGCTTGACTCGACGACCGCAGGCACTCGTTTGCCTGTTCCCTTGCACGATGGTAGTGACTTTAAATGTGGTACCTATACCTTCGAGCCCTTGCTCCTTTATACTTGGTGTTCACCACTGGCAAAGTCGCTTCCAGAGTGGTTTTAGCATCCCAGCCGTGGACCAAGCAGAAAGGTGTTTCCTTCCGCACTCTATCGTGAGCCGTGTTCAGGGCGAACATCAGCCGTTCAGCGTAGTCGTCCCAATCCTGCTGTGCCACATCTGAAACGTACATCTTGATAGACCTCGTCAGGGTCTGGACCATTCTTTCCGCAGTTCCATTTGCCTGGGGTCTGTAGGCCATAGTCGCCCGTTGACGCTGACCCACCATGCGATTAAACGCTCGCAAGAAGTCCGACATAAAACCAGGTTCCCGGTCATGTCGGATCACCTCGCTTGCCCCGAAACGTCGAAAAACACACTCTTCATATCCTTCGGCCACCGTCTGAGCTGTTCGCGAGGCGCTTGCCTTGGCCATCACGTACCCCGTAAATAGGTCGACCCAAATTAATAACTCGGTGTTCCCCTTGTGTGACTTGGGCAATGAAGGGATATGGTCCATTGCTATGACTTGGAAAGGGTAGGTCGCCTCGATATTACCTGGGGTTGTTCCTTGAAGGGTAGGCCCTCCTTTTCCCGTCTCACAATCCACGCATAGACCCACGTTTCGCTGTACACTCTGAAATAACTTCCTTCAGTGACAATAACGCCGAATCCGGTAGTAGGTACGGCCGATCCCTTGGTGTCCACCTTCCAGACTGGTGTGATAATGATGTAATATGTCAGTCTGGAGGGCCTCGTGTATTACCAATCGGGCGGTCAATCCTCGGTCGTCCTCATCGGCCTTGTACCCAGGGCAGTACACCAATAGACCTTCTTCACTGACTTCATAATCTATAGCCATCTTGCTGCACGACTGTGCTGATTCGGCCGACAGGCCGCCCAGATCCCCTTTCAAGTATGCTTTTGATTCCACAATCCAGCTCTCCTCCTCCTGAGCCTTCCGGATGCGTTCCATCCTCAGCTGTTGTATCCCATTCTCTTGCCTCGTGTCACTGGATATCTGGATAGGTGATCTGGATCGGGTCACTGCAAATATTTTTGCTGTCCGACTCGGGTCCCTGGGAACCAACAGCTTCGGCAACCGATTTATTTCTTCCAACCCGGGCCACTCTTCCTTCGGTATCGACTCGACCCCTCCTTGCCTGTGCAACGCTTCACTAGCCAGTTGGTCTGCACTCTGATTCCAGTCGCGTTTCACGTGGAGTATCTCGTGAGAGGTCCACGCTTGAAGCTTACTCAGAGCTTTCCCCTTCAATATGGTTAGTCCTGCATCCTTACACTCAATTTCGCCACGCATCTGTCGAACGACCAGATTGGAGTCTCCGCAAATAATTAACCGTCGTCGTTCCAATGGATCTAGAAATTCAAAACCCAGCAGCATGCCTTCGTACTCAGCCTCATTCACCGTGGATACCTTGAGATATTTCGAGGCGGCGCTCACTATCGACCATGTAGGTAAGCTTCATACCACCGCGCTACATGATCCACCTCCTTGTTTCACGCGAGCCGACCCATCGAAACTCATCACATATAATTCTTCATGTCCTATTACGGTGGGCGGGAACAAGTTGACCTTGTGTTTCGCCTGTTTTTTAGGCGCAATGGCCGATAGGATCGAGTCCACGCTCTCACGAGGGGTAATGCTAGCTGCCAACGCCCCTAGTACCTGGTCTTCTCCCTTCTTACACTTGACTACCTCTAAAGTCCACTGAGACAAGAGAGCCGCCCAATTCCCCAAACGCACCTGTAACCCGGAGGATTTCACCAACCAGGCTAACGTCGAGTGTCTTGTTAATACCTTGAGGGGTCGGGTGACCAACATCGTAAAACAGCTCTCCAAAATTCGCAACAAGGCCAACACCTCCTTTTCCACAGTACTGTAATTCAATTCGTTGGCCTTTAGAGTCCGGCTCGTAAATGTCACAGGCATAAGAGTACCTTCCTAGTTCTGCACCAATGCCGCTGATATGGCCCACTCACTCGCATAAACAATTATCACTGCTTCTTTCGCAGGGTCGAAGTGTCGTAAAATTGGTGCGGTAGCCACCTTGTTTTTTAGCATAGCAAAAGCTACTTAAACTCGAGACCACTTCTCATCGTCCTCATCCGGGGTCATTTGGTGGTCTACGTCCTTTAGCTTACTACGCCACACGTGAAAATCTACCTCCCTTAGCTCATACAAAATTGATGCATAGATTGCGTAGTCCTCGATGAAGCGGCTGTAGTAATTCAAACTTCCGAGGAACGACTGCATGGCCTTGAGCGTCGATGGTAGCGGTAGGTCCACTAGCGCTTGGAGATCCTTAGGATGGGCCTCCAGACCGTCACTCGATACCCTGTGACCGAGGTAGTCGACCCTTTGACATCCCCACGTACTCTTGACTGCGCTGATCGATAAATTCCAGTGGTCGCACACGTCCAACAGCCGTTCCACCTTGTCACATAGCACGCTCCAAGACTCGGCCGGTACCAGTATGTCGTCTATGTACGATCTACGACCCAATACCGAAGGGGCCGACCCTGTATCCGGTTCTCCTGACACAAATAAACCTCTTGGCCTTCCGAGTCGGCCCCTGGGGGTATACGCAAGAACCCATACAATGCGTTGTCCAGTAGTCGCTGGTAGATCTGTGGTGCGTTCTTGAGTCCGAACGGCATTCTGAGCCACTCGAACAAACCCAATGGAGTAAAAAAAGCTGAAATTAATCTTGCCCTTTCCGTCATGCTGACCACCCAGAAACCACTTGCCATAACGAGAGAGCAATACCACAACGCACTCTCCAAATCTTCCAGGAGCTCATTAATCAGTGGCATGGGGTAGAACATAAGTTGCGTCAGGTCATTCACCAACCGATAGTCAATGCACAACCTGATGTCGACCCCATTCTTCTTCACGATAATTACTATTGGGCTGGCCCACGGGGAGGTGGATGGCTGAATAATCTTCGCCGACAGTAGACCCTTGATTAAGTCGGCCAACTTTTCTTTGAACTGGGGGGCCACTTTCCGTACGCGTTGCGCGATCGGCCTAGCGTTTCCCACCTCTATATCGCATATAGCACCACGAGCAGCTGGGGGTAAAGCGTTGCCTTTTCCCATTTACAGGTGCCGCTTCTTCCAGATGATTTGCTTCAAACGATCCACTTCCTCAGGCGAGTTTCCATCCGGATCAGGTATCTGAATATCCTTCAGCTCAATTCCTTCGGGCGAGAGGTCCACCTCTGGTATGACCGCCCATCCCTGGCTTATTTCTTCAGCCCAGAGTTCTTCGCTTTCAAATGTACACACTTGGTCATCAGATTAGGTCACATCTTCGGTACTCGCGCTTGCTCCCATGTCACTAACTTCTTCATGAAAGGTGTCGATGGATCTCATCGGTCCAATGACCGTATGTTCGGTCGGCCGAGTGATCGTGGGTTCGACTAGTTGAATGTATAGGGCTCCGTCCTCGGGAATGTTACCTGCCGTTTCTTCGCCTGTTAGTTACCCATCTACTGGCCGCTGTCGGGACGCGACGTTCATCACTGGAGCTACCTCCTTTGACCGCTGTAAAATATGTCGTGGAGTCTCATACTGGGGTTTATCCACCAGCGGCCCTTCGTCGATCTCCGTCAGGTCTTCCTGATGGTCGTCCTGGTCACGAGTGGCTTCATATGCTAAGTTCCACCACTCGGCGTGTCTCCGAGAGCCTGCCGTAACGAATCCCAGTGTTCTTGGTATTTGATCCCTCGCCATTACCATACCGATTCTAGTGTCCTCATGCAGCGTTAGCATTTGGGCTGACGTTGGTTACTTTCAAAAATAGACGTCGGCCTACCCCTCGGTTCACCGTGGTGACCCATCGTTCTCCTCTCGTCACCCAAAGCACCCTTTGTTCTGAGGTCGACTCTTTTACAGGTACTTCCACATATTCGCCAACCGATAGCTGTGTAAATTGGCCCAGCCTTATATCGGTCACTCTGCTACCGTACAACGTTCGCCGGCCTGCTAGTTGGACTCGCACTTCATCTGGGAGACAAAGCGCTCCTCCCCCCAGATCTAATCGGATACCGGCTGGGACCATAAACTCCATACCCAGAATCGCATCTTGGCCCACCATAGGGCCGACCCATACCTTGAAGATGTGCACCAAGTTTCCATGTAAAGTGATCTTGATGCGGGTGCGTCCTTCTGTAGTGTATACCGCTTTTCCGATACCCACGCATTCTTGTCTTGCAAATTCGTCGATCTGGCAGCCTACCTTACGAGCAAAGGCGATATCCAAAATGGATATCTCGGCACCAGTGTCAAACAACAAGTTTGCGCGGTCATTGTTTACCTTCCAAGAGGCCTTGGCGTGCTGAAACCATTTCGAAGGGGCATGACTTTTCCAGTACCCCCTGGATTCACCTGTTAGCAGGTCCAATTCCATCACTGCATCCCCTCGTGTAAAACCATTAGGATCATCAAGGCGAGCAACATGAACCACAGGGTAGCTAGCGACCTTCGATATATTTCCGATCTTCTTATCTCTGTGATCTTCCTCGACACTCTTCTCCACGGCGGTACCTATATCTCCTTCGGAAGTCCTTTCCACATATGCAAACACATGACTATCAGAACGCTCGGCTCTTACCAGATTCAAAGCTGGCAAGCGTTCTAATTTAACATCTTCTCCACCTTCTCCGGCAACATCCCAGCGTGCTTGGTCGGGTTGTACCATTGACGGATCAAGTTATAAAACTCTTCCATCGGGCACTTCCCGGCTTCGTGGGTCTCTCCGCACCCCTTGCACACGAACAAGCAACGATCCGTCGGATAGCCTATCTTTCCACAGCGGTCGCATGTGAGACGCTTCCAGCAATCCAAATCACCATGCTTCCTGGATCCACAATGCGCACATCTCGGGTATTGAACGGCCGGTGGCCCTCGAGTTCCCTGGTCACCTTCTTGGCGATGGTGTTGGTCGGCCTCCCGGGCTGGTCGGCTTCTTGGGCCCCTCGACACAGAGTCCTTCTGGTTTTCCATCGCCATGACATACATCCGTCTTAGGTCACCGTCGTCTCCTAAGCTATCCGAGCCTGACGCTTCAGAGCTCGATTCTTCCAAGGTCGCCCGGACCGCATGTACCGACCGACGGTTTACCTCCCTTGATCGGTCTGGGGGAACAGGTGCCGTTTGGCGGAACTTGCTCGACCCGAAAAGTACCTTGCCTCGACGCGCTTTCGTCCTTTGCCTCGCTCTCAACACGTCTACCAATTCATCCACATCCGCCAATCGTAACATCGTGAGCTGGCCTGCCAGTTCTGGGTCATCCAGAGTTTCAATATAGTGCTCGACATGTTCTTTCTGGATCTTGGGCGGCCCGTCTTTAATCTTGATCTTCGCCCTGAGCCCAATCACGTTCAGTCGGTACAGGTAGTCCATGGGTGACTCTTCCGGCCGCTTCTTCGCGTGGTAGTATTGGCGGGCGACTGGCACTCCCAACCCGCAGAATTGCATCTGGAATTCTTGTGTGACGTCCTTCCAACTGGATCGAACCGAGCGGCCCAGTTGCCGGTACCAATTTTGTGCTGGTCCAGTCAGCAATCCACCGAAACCAAACACTTTTCATCGTCAGGTGCTTGGTCCCTCGCAAAAGCCGTTTTGACTGTGGACAGCCACGAACGGGCTCGGTCTTCGTCTTGGTCTCTTCCGTGAAAATTTTTGAGATCCGATGTCGCTGCAAGCTTGACGCGAGGGATCATGCCGGGTATCTTTCCCGCTGCCGCCGTCGCAATTCTCGCCGCCGGTCCCTCCAGATCCAGATCGTCCGGGTCGTACTAACACGTGCCGACCGATTCCATCTCCACATCTGTCCGAGTTTGTTGGCTTGACACTTGCGCTCGGCCCCTTGGTGCTTCTTGAGCTGCGGCCACTTGGGCCCTTTGTATTTCCGCTGCCACTCTTTCATCTTGATGTCCTTGTCGCACCTGTTGCACCTATTATTCTTGTAGGAAACGGGCCATCGCCGCGTCGAAGTATGTCTGCAGGTTACCTACCATATTGGTAGGCACACCCCCCAGCATCGTCGCCACGTAGCGGTTTGAACCATTCCGGTATGCCCATGCTGCCTTCCCATTGGGTGAAAATTTACCCTTTCGGGAGTTTGGAAATTCCCCGGGTGGGCAGGTGTCGGCGGATTCTGGACCGGTTGAGTGGCCCTGTCGCCCTGAACGCGAGCCTGTAGCATCGCAGCTCCTGCCGGCCACAGCGGCATCCGGGCACACTGGACGAGGTTGGAGGGGTTACATGACGACTGCTCCTCCGCGTCATGGTCGGCTGGTGGGAGCGGCGGGTGACGTTGCGTATCCATCGGCGGGTCGACTCGTGGTCGCACTGCTGGTGGGGAGTCGAAGTCGTGAAGGGTCATCAAGCTGTCACGAGACGGCGTCGTCATCGACGGTGTCAGCGGTACGTTGTTGGGTCTGGTAGTCCCCACCAGGATAGCTAATCGCTTGTGCATCTTGTTTAACAGGCTTGTGATGTTGTCGAACCCTAGGTCGAACAAGGTGTGCGGCTCGAACTGTCCCGCCACCATGTTCGCCTCGCGAAGGAGGGTGACTAGCGCTGTGACTGCCTCTGCGACCGTCCGGGGCTGAGGCAGGGGTGACATTGGTCCCCCTAGCTGACCCAATAACCGGATGGCGAGGACTTTAGCGACGGGGTCGCTCTCCAGGAGGGCGACCAGCTTTCGCCGGTGGTAGGCCATCGTGATTGCTTCGTCCGACCAGGCTGGCGGTCCTGTTGGAGCAGGGTCCCTCGACTTGGAATTAGCTGGCGCCTTCGTTTTCTCGCGGGTCGGCTTGGACTGGGCGGCCTTGGCGACTTTTGGTGTCGGAGGCCCTGGCTTACCGTGTTTCACGTTTGGCCGATGTTCTGACTCGGTCGATGGTCCTGAGGTGTCAGAACCCATCGAGTTGGTGTCCCCTGGCGCGTTCATCCTGGCTTTCTGCGGCTTGGACGTGGCGGCCGCTGGGGTTTGTTGTCTTTGGGACCATAGCTGTTCGGTTTTCACCGTCAGCTGATGATCCTCAGGGGCATGGTAGGTACCATGACCCAGGGAGTCCTCAAGGAGGACGTAGGGAGGGTATCTAGGTTTATCTTCGATAATATCGACCTTGACCATGTTGACCGGACCCCAACCAAGGTCCAGTCGGCCCTTCGACCCTTTGTTTTTGTGATCGTGTGTTACGGGCGGTCGGTCTTCCAGTGCTTCTTCGGTCTTCTGTTCAACCTTGACCTGAGCGTCTTCTTCATCTTAAGATTCGCGGTGAAATCCCGCGTCTTCCGAAGATCCGGGCACGCGCACCACTGTGGTGGAGTGGGTCGCCAAAATCGATTGGCGTGACTCCAAACCGCCCACTGTGCCGGACTGCCGACTTGAGGGGGGGGGGGGGGGGGGTACTCCTATTCCGCTTGGATCTTAAACTCACCTTGTGTACCCGTCGGCTTGGCGGGTATCACTCTTCGGAGGACGTGGCGATGTAGTTAGATGTCGGTCTTGGTGTGTGTCGACCTTGGGAGCCCCGAGCGGATATGCTTCAGTCGGGGTCCAGTTAGGGCAGCCACTCGGTCAACTTGGTTGAGAGTGGACTTATAACCAGAGTTCTCAGGGCTAGTAGCGCCTGGCCTTTGCTTGTCTCAGGGGTGTTAACCGCCTGGCCTTTATGTGTCCTCTCCCTTACCACTAGGGTATGGAGACCGCTTCCTATAGCGGGATTGAGTTGGGGGGGGGCTACTCCACGAACCTACAGGCCAATATACTTCCTGGGGTTCTATTTGCACTTGAGTCTTACCAGCACTGTCTATTCAACGGGTGGGCCAAATAGATCCCTGGCCCGGAACAGGTTGGTCGACTTACAAGCTTCTTGGCTCACGAGACGTGTGGCTTGGATCGCAAATTGAGTAGTAATTAATAATGTCCTATCCTTTAACCTCCTTTACTCTGTACTTGCCTTACACCTGGACTCACTATGATGAGTGGTCAGGGACGCTTGATATTGATAGTCCGGGTCGGCCGATGGATGACCAGGTCGGCCCTTGGGTGACCGAGGTCGCCTTGATCGGCCTTATCCACCGAAGGGTGACCGGGTCGGCCCTTGGGTGACCGAGGTCGCCTTGATCGGCCGTGCCCACCAAATGGTGACCAGGTCGGCCGATGGGTGACAGAGACCGCCTTGGTTGACCGAGGCCGCCTTGGTCGGCCGTACCTACCGACGAGTGGCCCGGTCGACCGACGAGTGGTTGAGAACGATCCGCATTGGTGCCGCTCTCAACGGCTGGAACCCAACGGCCGCTTCTCCTCTGTGGCTCCTTGGCCTCCAGTCCTTTTCCGATCGCGAGGCCCCTGTCCCTCCGGTCCATCCCTCCTTAAGTCTACCCTTTCTAGAAAGTTCGCTTTACCACATTGAAGTTACGTCCGCGCTTCATTGGACCACTCACGTTCGTAGCGAACAAGAGACTTGCGTATAAGCTCAACCTTCCGCGCAGACTGCGCATACACCCTGTGTTCTACGTGGCTTACTTACGCCGTATCGAGATCCGTCCCACGTGAACTCAAAGGCGCTTGGACCGCAAAATTTGGTCTTGCCATCGGATGCTGAATCCAAATCAGGAGGCTAAGCTGAGCATCCATCCTTGTTTGACCCAACACATCTGACTCGAGTTTGCGCCGCGTCGAACGCACTCTGAGTCTAATTTAAGGTCTCCCGGAGACAAATGAGTTCTAAAAGCAGCTTCTTATGCTCCTACTTCAGTACACCGACAACTATCGACGCTGATCGATGAGCAAGGGAACCGCCTTTCCTGTGCGGAGAGACTCCTGAAACGTCGTCGTCACAGCCAATTCAAGTATCTGGTGAAGTGGCGTGGGGTTCTGGAGTCGAAAAACTCGTAGGATTATCAGATACCCCTACGGCATAATTATTGATACGCCGTGAATGGTTTCGGAGAATCGTGGCCAGGAAATTCCTGCGACCGGAAACGCCTTTCATCAATCTTGGTGGGAAATAGCGGGTTGCTCTGCACCACATGGTCGTAATGCGCGGCTACTGGCGTAGCCGAAGCATAGCGTGAGAGATTACACAACTGGCCTCTGGCCTTGAGATTGACGTATTCGTACCGAAGATTTTGTTCAAGACGGACATCGGCCACATCGGCACTTGCTCTTAGAGCTTTCCTACTGATGAGTTATCGCTTGCAATGCACCCAGCGGATAAATTGTTTGTCATCTTCTTCTGGCAACGCACCGTAGAACAACAGTATGGGCACGCCCTTAATCGGTCAAACCGAAATACCACGAGCTAGGCTCTCAATGTGTGCCTTGTATTGACCTTGTGTGGTCAAGAAGGGTTCGATATACCTCTCATGCATATCTGGCGGAAGGCGATACCTTCGGCAACGTGACCTCTGGGGCAATGGCCCATGTCGAAAGTCTACGGTTCTCCGTTTGATATAGACGTTCCTCCACATTAAGTGTTGAAAACACATAGCCGCTATGGTTTTGGATGACCCTTTTGGTCTGGGCGAGACGAAGAGAACTCTCTCGCTGAATAAGCAGCTCTTTCTGCTCGTCGAGCGGTTTAGTGATCATGTTTTCACCTGAAGTTGTTGCGTGATGCTTCACCGCTGGTGGATTGATATCACTACGTTCGACGCACGGATTGGGTGCTAAAAGAGGTCGTATTTCATGCACAGGTGAGTTGGACAATGTCCGTTTGTAATTTGGACGTTGGTATCGCTACCATAGTCCACCTCTTGTTCGAGATAGAATTGGGAAATAAAGCCTGATACTCGTGGGGTGTCGATGCCATCGTTTGTATTGCCTTGGCGAACCGTGAAGAAAAAGTGCACACATATTGTCCTCTTCGAGGGAGTAATTCGATTGACGTTTCGTTGTAACTTAAGTATAGTGGGGGTGCAACGGAATTAAACAACGTGCGTGATTTACAGATATTTGTGGTTTGCACACATGTTCTGTAGACAAAGAATGTGTAGTTTACACAAGGAACGGAAATCATTGGAGATGATATCGAAACACAGTATCAGTTGGCGAGGGCTGACGTGTGTCAGCCACCAAATTACGAGAATTTTAAAGAGGTTCCAATCACAACATCATTTTCTAGATTAAGTACGTTAGATTAAAATAATTTCAAATAAGAAGCAAATAAAGTTGCTTTCCTGTTTTGATCTGTTAAGACACGTGTCTTCCAAGGCTTCTTCAACCGTTAAGAGTTTAGCAACGCCTTATGAAGGTGTGGTGAAGCGACAAAGATAATTCGCGATATAGAAATTGATCGCAATCCAGGTATATCCGAGTCAGTCAACGGTTGGCAGCGCCGGTCCCACACCTGGTCATATCACGCCCATAGAGCTGATAATACAGAAAACGGATATCAGATCGGAGAGGATGGGACCTGCGACATTGAATTTAAGTATGACGGACGAAGGGTTCGAGTCATGGAGATGAGATTACTGTCAAGGGGACGATAACGTTAGTGATCAAGCGCGGTCGCTATCAGAGGAGTATGTACCACACCTTTTGATCCGCGATCAGCCAGGTGATCGCGATCAAGGAGGCGATCGCGAATAAGGAGGCGATCGCGATCGTGATCAGTGTTCAGATATGTGTGGTGGAGTGGTGATCACAAATTCCTTGTGACGCGACTCTCCACTGGCGCCCGAACGACCGACAAACGAAGGGGGTACCCCGATTCGTGCGCTGTGTCTTCTTGCTCACCTTTTGTACCCGTCGGTGGGGCGGGTTGCGCTCTTCTTGGTGAACTTGAGCCCAATCTGAACTTGACCGTTTTAGGGATATGGGTCGACCGGGTGGAAATGCTTCACCCGGTCAAACGTGGTTGTGGATCGCGTGGAAATTCTTCACTCGATCGCGTGTATACTTCGGCGCTCTCCCAGAGTATCCTTTTTCCAAGAGTGATGCTTGATCCGCGAGACGTCTGACCATTTGAGCCGTTTCGCGATATTGAATCTGAACCGTAAGGTTCACTGCGTCCAATCGCAGTTGGGGGAGGGGTGAGAAGCGATGTTCCACCGGGCCACAAAATCCAAGGGCGAAGCTTGCAGAGACGCAGGTCACTATATCTTTTGCGGGAGGCCAAAGTTCCTGCCCGGGAGAAGTCGACGCGTTACTTTCGTTTCAAATTCAGTTCTCTTTAATGTCAACCAACCAATTCCAACACCTATGACGATGACTATCTGTTCGCTAGCTCACTGTTGCGTATCGCTTGTCTATGTCATTCACCTCGTGCATCATGTGGTCCACAGCAGATACTCCGTATCGGATCGCTAGGTGGTATGTCGCTCGGACAGTGGATTGCTCGGGGTGGGTCGCTTGGGTAGTGGACCACGGTATGTGTATCACACCACTTATGTGTCCACACCAATTATGTTTCCACACCTATTATGTCTCCACACCAATTATGTGTCCACACAGTCATGTGTCCACACGAGCAAGCGTTACCTACTTAGGGTGGTTCGTGATCGATCTCTCGAGTCTTTGAGTGGGCATCCACCGTCGAATCGCCGTCACTTCCGAGACCTCGCATGTTTGATGATCTTGACGATCCACTCCTCCAGCTTGCTTCCATATTCACCTATTTTCTATTGTCGTTAGCGATCTAGTATTCCAGTTGATGTTCACTTCTCGAGTGATAGGGTCCTTGTAACTTGGTGATCCAAGCCCTTGATCGCGGATCGTGATTGGTCAGCCGTCGATCCTTGACTATACTCCTTCTTGACCGTTAGGTGGACCAATCCGCAGAATTTTCACAGTCGTTTTCTGTCATTCAGTCGTGTGGTCCCATCATTCGTGCCAACGGGCCTATCTCCGAGCGCACTCCACCGATTAAATCTATCTCGAACTTAACGCGGTAGGCGCGATCCACACTTTCGAACACTATTCTTTTGCACTTATTTACTTATGCGATCGCGATCAAGGATGCAATGGCGATGAGGATCAACGATCAAATATGTGATCGCGGTAAAGATAGTGTGGATGGCACGATATGATATGCAATTGGAAAAGCGAATGCGATCGGAAAAATATGTTAAGTGTGTGCCACGCAAGTACAAGATTGCTGTCTTATGGAGATAGCGACACGAATCCTCCAATGCCTGTGGTATGAGGATAGTTATTGGTCGTTGTATTCCATTGGCTAACATTAAACATAGCTCAATTTACTCTCTTCTACGCAAGACGGGTGTCTATCTCCCCGACAGGAACTCATATTGGCCTATCGGCATTGGAGTATGCCACGCGTATCCCGTAACAAAGCGTCCCGATCAATTGGCTTTTCGTCTCGCGATACATGACACATTTCCGGACCGGAATGCATATCGTCCTCCTGATGTTTGATGGTTGATACGCGTCCGAGCCGTATCAGTCTCTGAATCGTCTGGCCAGGAACGGATTCTCAACTGGATTATGCGCTCGGTGACGTAATCAACAAATTTGATATGGATCAGTCTCGGCAAGGGTCGCGGCAAAAATTCGGGAGGAACGTATATTGGCCTCCGATGACCAAGGTAATAGTACCGCGTCTTTAACAAGATGAAGTGATTACTGGATATTTGGCTAATGGTAATTTTAAATGCTAGAACATAAGCCTAAGTAACAGAGTAATGAAGGATTCAATTTGCTTCAAAGTATACATGTCGACCTCTACTTTGGTGGGATCACTGGCCACCCGACGCCAAGAGAAGTTACATACTTGCATCAAGTGGTATCCCTGGATTGTTTGGGCAGAGATCAAAGACTCTCAAATAACACCCCAACTGCGACTGGACGCAGGTAAAGTCTTGTGGTTAAGGACTTAAGTCGCGAGACGGCTCAAGTGGTTAGAAGGCTCGCAAATCAACGTCTAAATTTGGGCAAGGCGATCTGTTACAGATCAGGGTAACTCATATCGAGCACCCTACAAGTATACAAGTGATCCGATGACGAATTACACGAGATCACTTCAACCCTGAACGTGGTGTGAGGACTTACGCACCAAGATCGAACCTCGAACCCATCGAAACCACGGTCAAGTTATCCATTGACACGAGTTTACCGGGAAGAGTGCATCCCTCCCCACCGACGGGAAGACAAGGTGAGGAAGGCTATCAATAACACTTAATCAAAGTAACCCCTCCGTCAGTCTGTCGCCCGGGCGCCATCGAAGACTTGGTATCGACTCCTGAAAAGATCGATCACCACTCCACCACAAAAATTGATACTCGTGAGCCCACTGTGATGTAAATTGTTGAATTGTTGGTTCCCTGGAACAATGACCGTAAACTTCTCGATCTTGTTGAGTCTCTAAGTCGGGATTTATTT
Source organism: Hyaloperonospora brassicae (assembly GCA_947650285.1). Classification (NCBI taxonomy): domain Eukaryota; phylum Oomycota; class Peronosporomycetes; order Peronosporales; family Peronosporaceae; genus Hyaloperonospora; species Hyaloperonospora brassicae. Next base: position 55,749 of record CANTFL010001460.1, read on the forward strand.
ACCTACATTTCTCGTACAGCTTTCATGTATCTTCTATGAATAAAGAAGCTGTATAGCTCTGATACTGGCAGAGCTATCGAACTTGAAAAAGGCTCGGGATTGTCAACGATACAGCTCCAAATACGATATGGATGGTAAAATCTTCTAAATGATCGACCTGAAACTGGTAATATAATATCAAAGTCCAAATATGGCAAAATGTATCTGGTTGGATGGTACGTAAATTCCAAATCATCGCTAAAACTGATAGAGATTGATCAAATATTTCACATGGGAGAATAAAAAACATGGAAAAGATAAACAAAGTGATACGAATCCTCAATTTCATTCATTAACTTAATTCGGGGAGTAGGAGTACTGAAAGTACAAGAGTTGCTGCGTTCCTAAATCCATAGAGTTGTGTAATATCGATTAGATGTACATTACGTATGTAAGGTCATCACGATATGGGTGAAAGAGATTGCTTAACGACGTAAAATATATAATAATAAAAACATTATTTAATATTTACAAATGTAGTACTTTTTTATGCCACCACTCGCCAGTCGTTCACTTAATGTGTTAATGGCTGTGAATACTTTAAAGAATCATTTTAGTGGTGCCGTGTAAAACGTATGTTAACCACCGATATTTCATATCTATAATCTTCATATTCACTGTAAAGTAGTGGAGATTGCATGGTGCAACAAGTGCTGAGGTCGATGACGACATGAAATCTTGCTCCACATATCAATCACATGTTGCCGTTGTGTCTTGTAATATATTACTTCGGTCATTCGTACAAAATTTCTCTCTGTTTCAACGTGCGTCAACAGCAGATTGCAGGCGCAGCTTTTGCCGAGTTGAACTTGTGCCCTCGCTCAGCCAACTCATGGTAGATATTGTTTTGCATGAATCGAGAAATGCAAATAATTTTGCACTTCTTTTGCATACCTCAAAACAAGCGAACAGGTTTTGGTTACTATCGTATGCACCACCTATAACCTGTAAAAATTTTACGGCGGCTCAATATGAAAACAATTTTCCTTTAGTTTCCGCTACCAAAAGCGCTATTTAACTTTTTCGTCGCATAGCACACAACACATCTGTCATTTTTCTTGTGCTATAAACGCCTCAGCACTAGGCCATTTATAAGAGCTTGTACTTCAAGTGGTTTGGTGTGGCATCACCATGCAAGACGTCGCCGGATTGATATTTGATAAAAAATTAAAATCTTCTGGTTCTGGTGTGTCGAGGTTCATTAGAATTGTCCAGCCAGAAAGAAACGTCCCCATGTTAAGTACGCTTAGTTGTTCTTCGTAACACACTACCAGAATAAAAAATGTTCGATTAGACGATCAGTGATGCACAACAAGGCCATTAATAAGTTACTTACAAATTTAATCCGGTAGGCCTTAAAATAGTGCTAAGAGGTAGTGAATAAAAGACCTAGATACATTTACTCAGCATTTTGGCAAATTTAGCAGCCATCACCTAAATCAATATTTTCAACTTTTTCCGACACCAATACAGTGTTTATTTAATCAACAATCACCAACGTGACACGCCCCGACAAACGGCAACGGCACTTGCAGCTTATAATGTCTCTTAAGAGTAGAAGAGGGTAAAGGTTAGGCAAGCAGAAGCCACAGCCAACGGTGAAGAAGTGGAAGACGGGCACGATGGAAACGGCGCTCAAGATGTAGAAAGTGTGATTAAAAAGTCAAAAAGTGGCCTAAAGGGAATCTTAATCAGGAGGTGGAACTTGAGAGTGAAGAGACCGATGATCTTGAACTTGTATTCAAGGAGATCACGCTTGAGAAAGCGGCGGGTATCCCTAAATACTAAAGAGGTGTTTTTGGTGGCCCACTGTAGTCGTCCTACGTAATATATTATTAATGCTCAAAAACCCAATGCCGCAAGCGTGCAGAACCCTAGAAGATTTGCAGTTGGTTCTCGATCGCTCGAAACGTACGTTTTCGTTGTTCCGGCGAAGTCCCCAGTACAGACTCAGTAGCAACCTGCAAATATAGGCGACGGAGGCGAATGTCCAAAAGACTAGGAAAAGATTCTGTAATCGCCTAGCAAGCATGCTGCGGTTCTCGACAAACCCAGCAAGGCAAAGTCACCACAGGAAAAAATCATGCGCGTGCTCCTTGCTTCAGCTGCCGGATATTTAGACTTGTGATCAGTGGCTTTGAGGTATGGTACAACACTGTCTTCTCTGCATTGTTCGCTCTCCGCATTTAACTATTGCTTCCATATAATAAGAGAACTGTGGAATCGACCTCAATTGCAACATCAAACGGCAAAGGTCGTTGGTTGCCGTGATGCTTCGTGCTCGGGCACGGGAGTACCTCGAAACCGGTAAAATCCCTCAAAGCAAGAATAAAACACGTCAAAAAAGTCAGCTTGCTCGAAGAAGATGCCAATGATGAAGTGCAGCGCTACCTTCGCATCAACAAACATCACGTTGAATCAATCGACTCTGCTTAACAAATCAATGCAAAAAAACCTCCCGAATATGGATTCGGATGAATCCATTGGTGTCAATATACGGCCACGCGTTGGCTGAAGGCCCTCGGATTGTTATATTCTGAAGTAAGGCAGGACACGTTCGTTTATGGATACAAACGCGCGGACGTGGTTGCATATCGGCAAATAGTTTTGCAGCGAATGATAAAATATAAGACCTTGATGCCTATGTTTGAAAGTCCTGAAATTAAGGTTGCGGTGTGGCTAGAGGGTAAAGCGGTAATTCTATTTACGCACGATGAAAGTACAGTTGATACGCATGACGGAAAGACAAAGTTGTGGCTCCTCAATGAAGGCAGCCGCTGCAAAAATAGGGCGTATGACAATTTATACATGCAAAGACTTTCTCACTGACGTTGGTTCGTTTTGTAAAAGATTGCTTTTACACTCGTATGATATACGATTCTTTGCACTGACATCGCAATCAAAAATGTAGAAGGCCCACGTGTTGAGCAAATCCATGCAAGATGAGCAACCTAACGTTGCAAAGACGGCTTGCATTATAATGCATTCCGGAAAATCATTATGGTTGGCTTCATCCTGAGCACCTCCATAACCAAGTTCAAGACGTCATTATTCCCATCTTCAATGCGCAGTTTCGTGGTGTCAAGGCTCGTTTTGCCTTTGGAAATGCACCATACAAGCAGACTATGAGGCTGATGCAGAATTTGCATCACGTATAGATCTTGTACCTGTATGGAATCAACTAGCAATGAGGTTGTGTAGACTTTCTAATGAAACAACTCAATACATGCTGTTCCTGCTGACCACCCTCTCTCTGGGTAAGCAAAGGAATTGAATTTGTTCGAAAAGAAAGCTATATACATGGTATATTTTCCTTGTATTGCCGCTACAGTTGCGCTAATACCGGCCGCTGCTGCGCCAGAAATGTCATCCATAATCAACTTGTGTTATATAGCTATATATATTTTTCGCAATCATTGTCAACGCGGCCGGCCATCGCGTCATATTTTAGTCAATGTTCCATTGCAAACTGAACAATAGCGATATGATCTTGAGAAAAGTCAAAACGCCATGCTTTGTAAAATCGCGCCTACACTTTTAAAGGCCTCGAGCAGATTATCCCAATACTTCGGCATCCGTCCCTCTCACTACCATCCGCCGCCATGATTTAACGTGCTTTTGGCACATGGAATTGAATCGCAGGAACCTGACAAGGTAGGCCGCCGAATACGCCGCGAGGAAGTATCGGTCGCATTGTAAGGTCATACCTTTAAATTTTATAAATGTGAACGTTATAGCTGCTGCCAATTAGATTTGTGATTGATATGATTCAAATAACACTAAAAGAAGCAAAAAATACGTAGTGATTTTTGGGCGACCAATGTGACTCGCCGCGAGCTATTTTTACGAAATTCGTTAAGTTTTGGGGCCCTATACTTTTGAAAGAAAGGCCAGGTTAAAATTCGAGACTTGATTGATGAAGATAATAGCGTACTCAAGCCATCTATAGTCTTATACTTTCGTTTAACAAGTATGGGGTGAGGAGTAGCTGAGTGAAAGAAATCGGAAAATGTTACAGGTTATAGATAGTACACACTATACTTGCAAATATATCGGTGGTCACTTTCATCTACCTGTATCGTACCTGCATAATTCTTTCTCGTGCAAAAATTACCATCTTTGACTTCATACGACTTGAGACGATATTGAACACAAAAATAAAGATATGTGGTAGCTACCTACATCCGAAGCTTAAACGAAAAAAAGCCATTACAACGCCGTTCCTATCGATTGATCTTAGATACGATATCTCAGATGTCTTTCGAGTCCTATTTCTTTTTTGCTCAGGTAAGGCCGTTCATTCCTCACAGAACACTTTTCATACGAATTATCGACTCCACCACTCAACCTGCGGAAGTTTCAGTCCAGATTCCGTTTTATATCGTTAATTAGCATATCGTACAGAATGTGAGTCTTCATTGTGTGATGAAATACAGCAGCTTATATGTCTACATTTTCGCGCACGCTATGTCATCTTAATTTAAATGTGCTGTAGACATATACATGAGGCATGATCTGTGGCTATCACGAATATCACGTAATCGGCTATTCCAATGCGACACATTTTTATGTAACGAGGCACTGGTGACTACGTACTGCCCCATGTACGTAGCTATTGTGCAGAAGGGCGAAGGAAGAATGACGGAAGTGTGGATCGCGCGATCCGCCTTACAGCGAAAATCAATTTGAGTGGTGGAGCGCGTACGGAGATGGGCCCGTTAGCACGTATGATGGTGTCACACGACTGAGTGACTAGAAATGACAGTGGAAATTACGGACCGTGACCCAAATAACGGTCAAGAAGGAGTATATTCAAGGATCGACGATTGGCCGATCGCGATCTGCGATCGAAGTGTTGGATACCAAGGTACTCTGCGATCCGGTACTCTGCGATCCGGTACTTTGCAATCCACGACGGAGTATCTGCTGTGGACTACATGAGATAATAGATGAATGACATGGACAGGAAATACGCAACAGTGATCTACCGAACAGATATGATAGTCATAGGGTTTGGATTTGGTTGGTTTACATTAAAAGAACTGAATTTGCAACGAAAGACACGCGTCGAATTCTTTCGTGCAGGATCTTTGGCCTCCCGTTGAAAAAAAGTCACCCACGTTTCAGCAAACTTCGCCCTTGGATTGTTTCGCCAGGAGGAAAGTCAATTCGCACCCCCCATCAGCTTCGACAGGACGCAGTTAACCTTTCGGTCCGGATTCAAGAATGCGAGGCGGCTCGAGTGGTCAGAAAGCTCGCGGATCAAGCATCGCCCCTAGAAAAGAAACTCTGGGAGAGCGCTCAAGTACACACGCGATCGAGTGAAGAATTTTCACTCGATTCACAACCACGTTTGACTGGGTGAAGCATTTACACCCGGTCAACCCATATCCCTAAGACGGTCAAGTTCAGCTTGGGCTCAAGTCCACCAAGAAGAGCGTAACCCGCCCCACCGACGTGTACACAAGGTGAGCAAGAAGACACATAACACGAATTCGGGGTACCCCCTCCGTTTGTCGGTCGTCCGGGCGCCAGTGGAGAGTCGGGATCACAAGAAAATTGTGATCACCACACTGACCCTCACTAACAACAGTGGGTCTAGTGCCCTGCTACCTCACGTACCCGTGCGCAGAGAGAGGTGTTACTACGAAAAGCAACTGCGTAGTAGTAATGTTAAACCTTTAGAAAGTGTACAGTCATCGATTGTCTCATCAATTAGTTTTAACTTTCCTATATTTAAGGGTACGTAATCTCAGCACTTATTGCGCACGCCATGCATCAATTAATATGCTATATAATGGCTATATACAGAAGTCGTTTTCCTCATTGCACATTGAAATCATTTTATAGAATTTATCTTTTTTCAGGACAACGCAGGGCATACATGTTCACGTCGCAACCAGATATGCTCTATACAAGAGGATTCGCGCGTACTTGACAAGTCATGAAATCCACCTGGTCTCAACCCCCATCAAAATTTAAGGTCTATCGTTAGCAGACGACTATTTACAAAAGAAACGCAGTTCGGTCACGTTTGTACATTATAGTCAGCTCTAATTGCATTTAAAGTACAAAAGCGCACGAATTGTGTTAAACGGATGCGATTCAAATGCCATATTTGTGTCGCTTGTTCCTCTCGATGCCACAACGATGAACTGAGTTTGTCAAAAATTAAATTAACTCACCCTTAAAACAGAGCGAGTCTTTAATTGACATTATTTAGGCTTAAATTTTGTATTCTGATATACACGATTGTATATTTCGCCGTGGCAATGCAATTAGTTGCATGATAGCTCGCCTATTCTTTATTAAATCGCAATTGTTAAATCTATCGGTGTTTCTACCAGTGACAATATACCATATTATGAAACGGCATCCATCTAGTCGAAAAATCAATTGAATAGTAGAAAAATATGGGTGTACTGTAACGGGGCCTTGACGACTACATACTGAACTACCGGTACAGAGCTAACCTTTCACTGAAATCAGCGAAAGTCAGTCCCCAGCTAGGTGTAAATACTTACACAGAAGAAAGTTACGACTAAGGTGAAGAGTATAGTCGCGGTAAAAGTAAAACTGGTGTTTGATAAAATTAGGTCCCATATCTCTTGTTTCTCTTGTTCGTCCTGACTTTATTATCTTGATTTGTGTGAGCGTATGATGGCGTCTGCTCACCGCTAATTTTGCGCGTCTAGAAGCGATTGGTGATCCAATATCATCTCGATATCAACCAGTAAGTTGACCCTTCGGTCATCCCAACAATATCACTATGCTTACTCATATTGTTAGATGAATATTCAATGTAACATTCTATATTGTCATTTCTTCTTAATGACAACGTCATATAACGGGCTATCCCGTTACATCACCCCCTCCCTAACTGATGATCATGTGGAGAAGCGCAGAAGAATAATGTTGGAAAGTGTGGATCGCGCCTACCGCATTAAGTTCGAGATCGATTTAATTGGTGGAGTGCGCTCGGAGATAGGCCCGTTGGCACGAATGGTGGGACCACACGACTGAATGACAGAAAACGACTGTGAAAATTCTGCGGATTGGTCCACCTAACGGTCAAGAAGGAGTATAGTCAAGGATCGACGGCTGACCAATCACGATCCGCGATCAAGGGCTTGGATCACCAAGTTACAAGGACCCTATCACTCGAGAAGTGAACATCAACTGGAATACTAGATCGCTAACGACAATAGAAAATAGGTGAATATGGAAGCAAGCTGGAGGAGTGGATCGTCAAGATCATCAAACATGCGAGGTCTCGGAAGTGACGGCGATTCGACGGTGGATGCCCACTCAAAGACTCGAGAGATCGATCACGAACCACCCTAAGTAGGTAACGCTTGCTCGTGTGAACACATGATTGTGTGGACACATAATTGGTGTGGAGACATAATAGGTGTGGAAACATAATTGGTGTGGACACATAAGTGGTGTGGTACACATACCGTGGTCCACTACCCAAGCGGCCCACCCCGAGCAATCCACTGTCCGAGCGACATACCACCTAGCGATCCGATACGGAGTATCTGCTGTGGACCACATGATGCACAAGTTACATGACATAGACAGGCGATACACAACAGTGATATAAAGAACAGATAGTCATAGTCATAGGTGTTGGAATTGGTTGGTTAACATTAAAGAGAACTGAATTTGCAACGAAAGACACGCGTCGACTTCTCCCGGGCAGGAACTTTGGCCTCCCGTTGAAGTGAGAGTGACCTGCGTCTATCAAAAAATCGCCTTTGGATTGTGTGGCCAGGCGGAAAATTGGTTCTCACCCCCAAGCTGCGATTGGACGCAGTGAACCTTACGGTCCGGATTCAAGAATGCGAAGCGGCTCGAGTGGTCAGAAGGCTCGCGGATCAAGCATCGCCCTTGGACAAAGGCGATTCTGGAAGAGCGCTCAAGTTACAAGCGATCGAGTGAAGAATTTTCACTCGATCCACAACCACGTTTGACTGCGTGAAGCATTTCCACCCGGTCAACCCATATCCCTAAGACGGTCAAGTTCAGCTTGGGCTCAAGTCCACCAAGAAGAGCGCAACCCGCCCCACCGACGTGTACACAAGGTGAGCAAGAAGACACATAGCACGAATTCGGGGTACCCCCTCCGTTTGTCGGTCGTCCGGGCGCCAGTAGAGATTCGGGATCACAAGAAAATTGTGATCACCACACTGACCTCACTAACAACAGTGGGTCTAGTGCCCTGCTACCTCACGTACCCGTGCGCAGAGAGAGGTGTTACTACGAAACGCAACTGCGTAGTAGTAATGTTAAACCTTTAGAAAGTGTACAGTCATCGATTGTCTCATCAATTAGTTTTAACTTTCCTATATTTAAGGGTACGTAATCTCAGCACTTATTGCGCACGCCATGCATCAATTAATATGCTATATAATGGCTATATACAGAAGTCGTTTTCCTCATTGCACATTGAAATCATTTTATAGAATTTATCTTTTTTCAGGACAACGCAGGGCATACATGTTCACGTCGCAACCAGATATGCTCTATGCAAGAGGATTCGCGCGTACTTGACAAGTCATGAAATCCACCTGGTCTCAACCCCCATCAAAATTTAAGGTCTATCGTTAGCAGACGACTATTTACAAAAGAAACGCAGTTCGGTCACGTTTGTACATTATAGTCAGCTCTAATTGCATTTAAAGTACAAAAGCGCACGAATTGTGTTAAACGGATGCGATTCAAATGCCATATTTGTGTCGCTTGTTCCTCTCGATGCCACAACGATGAACTGAGTTTGTCAAAAATTAAATTAACTCACCCTTAAAACAGAGCGAGTCTTTAATTGACATTATTTAGGCTTAAATTTTGTATTCTGATATGCACGATTGTATATTTCGCCGTGGCAATGCAATTAGTTGCATGATAGCTCGCCTATTCTTTATTAAATCGCAATTGTTAAATCTATCGGTGTTTCTACCAGTGACAATATACCATATTATGAAACGGCATCCATCTAGTCGAAAAATCAATTGAATAGTAGAAAAATATGGGTGTACTGTAACGGGGCCTTGACGACTACATACTGAACTACCGGTACAGAGCTAACCTTTCACTGACATCAGCGAAAGTCAGTCCCCAGCTAGGTGTAAATACTTACACAGAAGAAAGTTACGACTAAGGTGAAGAGTATAGTCGCGGTAAAAGTAAAACTGGTGTTTGATAAAATTAAGTCCCATATCTCTTGTTTCTCTTGTTCGTCCTGACTTTATTATCTTGATTTGTGTGAGCGTATGATGGCGTCTGCTCACCACTAATTTTGCGCGTCTAGAAGCGATTGGTGATCCAATATCATCTCGATATCAACCAGTAAGTTGACCCTTCGGTCATCCCAACAATATCACTATGCTTACTCATATTGTTAGATGAATATTCAATGTAACATTCTATATTGTCATTTCTTCTTAATGACAACGTCATATAACGGGCTATCCCGTTACATCACCCCCTCCCTAACTGATGATCATGTGGAGAAGCGCAGAAGAATAATGTTGGAAAGTGTGGATCGCGCCTACCGCATTAAGTTCGAGATCGATTTAATTGGTGGAGTGCGCTCGGAGATAGGCCCGTTGGCACGAATGATGGGACCACACGACTGAATGACAGAAAACGACTGTGAAAATTCTGCGGATTGGTCCACCTAACGGTCAAGAAGGAGTATAGTCAAGGATCGACGGCTGACCAATCACGATCCGCGATCAAGGGCTTGGATCACCAAGTTACAAGGACCCTATCACTCGAGAAGTGAACATCAACTGGAATACTAGATCGCTAACGACAATAGAAAATAGGTGAATATGGAAGCAAGCTGGAGGAGTGGATCGTCAAGATCATCAAACATGCGAGGTCTCGGAAGTGACGGCGATTCGACGGTGGATGCCCACTCAAAGACTCGAGAGATCGATCACGAACCACCCTAAGTAGGTAACGCTTGCTCGTGTGGACACATGACTGTGTGGACACATAATTGGTGTGGAGACATAATAGGTGTGGAAACATAATTGGTGTGGACACATAAGTGGTGTGGTACACATACCGTGGTCCACTACCCAAGCGGCCCACCCCGAGCAATCCACTGTCCGAGCGACATACCACCTAGCGATCCGATACGGAGTATCTGCTGTGGACCACATGATGCACAAGTTACATGACATAGACAGGCGATACACAACAGTGATATAAAGAACAGTAGTCATAGTCATAGGTGTTGGAATTGGTTGGTTAACATTAAAGAGAACTGAATTTGCAACGAAAGACACGCGTCGACTTCTCCCGGGCAGGAACTTTGGCCTCCCGTTGAAGTGAGAGTGACCTGCGTCTATCAAAAAATCGCCTTTGGATTGTGTGGCCAGGCGGAAAATCGGTTCTCACCCCCAAGCTGCGATTGGACGCAGTGAACCTTACGGTCCGGATTCAAGAATGCGAGGCGGCTCGAGTGGTCAGAAGGCTCGCGGATCAAGCATCGCCCTTGGACAAAGGCGATTCTGGAAGAGCGCTCAAGTTACAAGCGATCGAGTGAAGAATTTTCACTCGATCCACAACCACGTTTGACTGCGTGAAGCATTTCCACCCGGTCAACCCATATCCCTAAGACGGTCAAGTTCAGCTTGGGCTCAAGTCCACCAAGAAGAGCGCAACCAGCCCCACCGACGTGTACACAAGGTGAGCAAGAAGACACATAGCACGAATTCGGGGTACCCCCTCCGTTTGTCGGTCGTCCGGGCGCCAGTAGAGATTCGGGATCACAAGAAAATTGTGATCACCACACTGACCTCACTAACAACAGTGGGTCTAGTGCCCTGCTACCTCACGTACCCGTGCGCAGAGAGAGGTGTTACTACGAAACGCAACTGCGTAGTAGTAATGTTAAACCTTTAGAAAGTGTACAGTCATCGATTGTCTCATCAATTAGTTTTAACTTTCCTATATTTAAGGGTACGTAATCTCAGCACTTATTGCGCACGCCATGCATCAATTAATATGCTATATAATGGCTATATACAGAAGTCGTTTTCCTCATTGCACATTGAAATCATTTTATAGAATTTATCTTTTTTCAGGACAACGCAGGGCATACATGTTCACGTCGCAACCAGATATGCTCTATACAAGAGGATTCGCGCGTACTTGACAAGTCATGAAATCCACCTGATCTCAACCCCCATCAAAATTTAAGGTCTATCGTTAGCAGACGACTATTTACAAAAGAAACGCAGTTCAGTCACGTTTGTACATTATAGTCAGCTCTAATTGCATTTAAAGTACAAAAGCGCACGAATTGTGTTAAACGGATGCGATTCAAATGCCATATTTGTGTCGCTTGTTCCTCTCGATGCCACAACGATGAACTGAGTTTGTCAAAAATTAAATTAACTCACCCTTAAAACAGAGCGAGTCTTTAATTGACATTATTTAGGCTTAAATTTTGTATTCTGATATGCACGATTGTATATTTCGCCGTGGCAATGCAATTAGTTGTATGATAGCCCACCTATTCTTTAAGTAATCGCAATTGTTAAATCATATCGGTGTTTCTACCAATGACAATATACCATATTATGAAACGGCATCCATCTAGTCGAAAAATCAATTGAATAGTAGAAAAATATGGGTGTACTGTAACGGGGCCTTGACGACTACCTACTGAACTACCGGTACAGAGCTAACCTTTCACTGACATCAGCGAAAGTCAGTCCCCAGCTAGGTGTAAATACTTACACAGAAGAAAGTTACGACTAAGGTGAAGAGTATAGTCGCGGTAAAAGTAAAACTGGTGTTTGATAAAATTAAGTCCCATATCTCTTGTTTCTCTTGTTCGTCCTGACTTTATTATCTTGATTTGTGTGAGCGTATGATGGCGTCTGCTCACCACTAATTTTGCGCGTCTAGAAGCGATTGGTGATCCAATATCATCTCGATATCAACCAGTAAGTTGACCCTTCGGTCATCCCAACAATATCACTATGCTTACTCATATTGTTAGATGAATATTCAATGTAACATTCTATATTGTCATTTCTTCTTAATGACAACGTCATATAACGGGCTATCCCGTTACATCACCCCCCTCCCTAACTGATGATCATGTGGAGAAGCGCAGAAGAATAATGTTGGAAAGTGTGGATCGCGCCTACCGCATTAAGTTCGAGATCGATTTAATTGGTGGAGTGCGCTCGGAGATAGGCCCGTTGGCACGAATGGTGGGACCACACGACTGAATGACAGAAAACGACTGTGAAAATTCTGCGGATTGGTTCACCTAACGGTCAAGAAGGAGTATAGTCAAGGATCGACGGCTGACCAATCACGATCCGCGATCAAGGGCTTGGATCACCAAGTTACAAGGACCCTATCACTCGAGAAGTGAACATCAACTGGAGTACTAGATCGCTAACGACAATAGGAAATAGGTGAATATGGAAGCAAGCTGGAGGAGTGGATCGTCAAGATCATCAAACATGCGAGGTCTCGGAAGTGACGGCGATTCGACGGTGGATGCCCACTCAAAGACTCGAGAGATCGATCACGATCCACCCTAAGTAGGTAACGCTTGCTTGTGTGGACACATGATTGTGTGGACACATAATTGGTGTGGAGACATAATAGGTGTGGAAACATAATTGGTGTGGACACATAAGTGGTGTGATACACATACCGTGATCCACTACCCAAGCGGCCCACCCCGAGCAATCCACTGTCCGAGCGACATACCACCTAGCGATCCGATATGGAGTATCTGCTGTGGACCACATGATGCACAAGGTACATGACATAGACAGGCGATACACAACAGTGATATAAAGAACAGATAGTCATAGTCATAGGTGTTGGAATTGGTTGGTTAACATTAAAGAGAACTGAATTTGCAACGAAAGACACGCGTCGACTTCTCCCGGGCAGGACCTTTGGCCTCCCGTTGAAGTGAGAGTGACCTGCGTCTATAAAAAAATCGCCTTTGGATTGTGTGGCCAGGCGGGAAATCGGTTCTCACCCCCAAGCTGCGATTGAACGCAGTGAACCTTACGGTCCGGATTCAAGAATGCGAGGCGGCTCGAGTGGTCAGAAGGCTCGCGGATCAAGCATCGCCCCTGGCAAAGGCGATTCTGGGAGAGCGCCCAAGTATACACGCGATCGAGTGAAGAATTTTCACTCGATCCACAACCACGTTTGACTGGGGGAAGAATTTCCACCCGGTCAACCCATATCCCTAAGACGGTCAAGTTCATCTTGGGCTCAAGTCCACCAAGAAGAGCGCAACCCGCCCCACCGACGTGTACATAAGGTGAGCAAGGAGACACATAGCACGAATTCGGGGTCCCCCTCCGTTAGTCGGTCGTCCGGGCGCCAGTGGAGAGTCGGGATCACAAGAAAATTGTGATCACCACACTGACCCTCACTAACAACAGTGGGTCTAGTGCCCTGCTACATCAGGTACCCATGCGCAGAGAGAGGTGTTACTACGAAACGCAACTGCTTAGTAGTAACATTTAACCTTCAGAAAGTGTACAGTCATCGATTGTCTCATCAATTAGTTTTAACTTTCCTATATTTAAGGGTACGTAATCTCAGCACTTATTGCGCGCGCCATGCAGCAATTAATATGCTATATAATGGTTATATAAAGAAGTAGTTTTCCTGTTTGCACATTGAAATCATTTGATAAAATTTATCTTTTTTCAGGACAACGCAGGGCATACATGTTCACGTCGCAACCAGATATGCTCTATACAAGAGGATTCGCGCGCACTTGACAAGTCATGAAATCCACCTGGTATCAACCCCCATCAAAATTCAAGGTCTATCGTTAGCAGGCGACTATTTACAAATGAAACGTAGTTCGATCACGTTTGTACATTATAGTCAGCTCTGATTGCATTTAAAGTACAAACGCGCACGAATTGTGTTAAACGGATGCGATTCGAATGCCATATTTGTGTCGCTTGTTCCTCTCGATGCCACGACGATGAACTGAGTTTGTCGAAAATTAAATTAACTCACCCTTAAACAGAGCGAGTCTTTAATTGACATTATTTAGGCTTAAATTTTGTATTCTGATATGCACGATTGTATATTTCGCCGTGGCAATGCAATTAGTTGTATGATAGCCCACCTATTATTTAAGTAATCGCAACTGTTAAACATATCGGTGTTTCTACCAATGACAATATACCACATTATGAAACGGCATCCATCTAGTCGAAAAATCAATTGAATGGTAGAAAAATATGGGTGTACTGTAACGGGGCACCGACGACTACCTACTGAATTACCGGTACAGAGTTAACCTTTCACTGACATCAGCGAAAGTCAGTCCCCAGCTAGGTGTAAATACTTACACAGAGGAAAGTTACGACTAAGGTGAAGAGTATAGTCGCGGTAAAAGTAAAACTGGTATTTAATAAAATTAAGTCCCATATCTCTTGTTTCTCTTGTTCGTCCTGACTTGATTATATTAATTTGTCTAAGCGTATGATGGCGTCTGCTCACCACTAATTTTGCGCGTCTAGCAGCGATTGGTGGTTTAATATTATCTCGATATCAACCAGTAAGTTGACCCTTCGGTCATCCCAACAATATCACTATGCTTACTCATATTGTTAGATGAATATTCAATGTAACATTCTACATTGTCATTTATTCTTAATGACAACGTCATATAACGGACTATCCCGTTACATCACCCCCCCCCGAACTGATGGCCATGTGGAGACGCGCAGAAGAATAATGTTGGAAAGTGTGGATCGCGCCTACCGCATTAAGTTCGAGATCGATTTGATTGGTGGAGTGCGCTCGGAGATAGGCCCGTTGGCACGAATGGTGGGATCACAAGACTGAATGACAGAAAACGACTGTGAAAATTTTGAGGATTGGTTCACCTAATGGTCAAGAAGGAGTATAGTCAAGGATCGACGGCTGACCAATCACGATTCGCGATCAAGGGCTTGGATCACCAAGTTACAAGGACCCTATCACTCGAGAAGTGAACATCAACTGGAGTACTGGATCGCTAACGACAATATGATATAGGTGAATATGGAAGCAAGCTGGAGGAGTGGATCGTCAAGATCATCAAACATGCGAGGTCTCAGAAGTGACGGCGATTCGACGGTGGATGCCCAATCAAAGACTCGAGAGATCGATCACGATCCACTCTAAGTAGGTAACGCTTGCTTGTGTGGACACATGATTGTGTGGAAACATAATTGGTGTGGAGACATAATAGGTGTGGAAACATAATTGGTGTGGATACATAAGTGGTGTGATACACATACCGTGATCCACTACCCAAGCAGCCCACCCCGAGCAATCCACTGTCCGAGCGACATACCACCTAGCGATCCGATATGGAGTATCTGCTGTGGACCACATGATGCACAAGGTAAATGACATAGACAGGCGATACACAACAGTGATATAAAGAACAGATAGTCATAGTACATAGGTGTTGGAATCGGTTGGTTAACATTAAAGAGAACTGAATTTGCAACGAAAGACACGCGTCGACTTCTCCCGGGCAGGACCTTTGGCCTCCCGTTGAAGTGAGAGTGACCTGCGCCTATAAAAAATTCGCCTTTGGATTGTGTGGCCAGGCGGGAAATCGGTTCTCACCCCCAAGCTGCGATTGAATGCAGTGAACCTTACGGTCCGGATTCAAGAATGCGAGGCGGCTCGAGTGGTCAGAAGGCTCGCGTATCAAGCATCACCCCTGGCAAAGGCGATTCTGGGAGAGCGCCCAAGTATACACGCGATCGAGTGAAGAATTTTCACTCGATTCACAACCACGTTTGACTGGGGGAAGAATTTCCACCCGGTCAACCCATATCCCTAAGACGGTCAAGTTCATCTTGAGCTCAAGTCCACCAAGAAGAGCGCAACCCGCCCCACCGACGTGTACATAAGGTGAGCAAGGAGACACATAGCACGAATTCGGGGTCCCCCTCCGTTAGTCGGTCGTCCGGGCGCCAGTGGAGAGTCGGGATCACAAGAAAATTGTGATCACCACACTGACCCTCACTAACAACAGTGGGTCTAGTGCCCTGCTACATCAGGTACCCATGCGCAGAGAGAGGTGTTACTACGAAACGCAACTGCTTAGTAGTAACATTTAACCTTCAGAAAGTGTACAGTCATCGATTGTCTCATCAATTAGTTTAAACTTTCCTATATTTAAGGGTACGTAATCTCAGCACTTATTGCGCGCGCCATGCAGCAATTAATATGCTATATAATGGTTATATAAAGAAGTAGTTTTCCTGTTTGCACATTGAAATCATTTGATAAAATTTATCTTTTTTCAGGACAACGCAGGGCATACATGTTCACGTCGCAACCAGATATGCTCTATACAAGAGGATTCGCGCGCACTTGACAAGTCATGAAATCCACCTGGTATCAACCCCCATCAAAATTCAAGGTCTATCGTTAGCAGGCGACTATTTACAAATGAAACGTATTTCGATCACGTTTGTACATTATAGTCAGCTCTGATTGCATTTAAAGTACAAACGCGCACGAATTGTGTTAAACGGATGCGATTCGAATGCCATATTTGTGTCGCTTGTTCCTCTCGATGCCACGACGATGAACTGAGTTTGTCGAAAATTAAATTAACTCACCCTTAAACAGAGCGAGTCTTTAATTGACATTATTTAGGCTTAAATTTTGTATTCTGATATGCACGATTGTATATTTCGCCGTGGCAATGCAATTAGTTGTATGATAGCCCACCTATTATTTAAGTAATCGCAACTGTTAAATCATATCGGTGTTTCTACCAATGACAATATACCACATTATGAAACGGCATCCATCTAGTCGAAAAATCAATTGAATGGTAGAAAAATATGGGTGTACTGTAACGGGGCACCTGACGACTACCTACTGAATTACCGGTACAGAGTTAACCTTTCACTGACATCAGCGAAAGTCAGTCCCCAGCTAGGTGTAAATACTTACACAGAGGAAAGTTACGACTAAGGTGAAGAGTATAGTCGCGGTAAAAGTAAAACTGGTATTTAATAAAATTAAGTCCCATATCTCTTGTTTCTCTTGTTCGTCCTGACTTGATTATCTTGATTTGTCTAAGCGTATGATGGCGTCTGCTCACCACTAATTTTGCGCGTCTAGAAGCGATTGGTGATCCAATATCATCTCGATATCAACCAGTAAGTTGACCCTTCGGTCATCCCAACAATATCACTATGCTTACTCATATTGTTAGATGAATATTCAATGTAACATTCTACATTGTCATTTCTTCTTAATGACAACGTCATATAACGGGCTATCCCGTTACATCACCCCCCCCCCTAACTGATGACCATGTGGAGACGCGCAGAAGAATAATGTTGGAAAGTGTGGATCGCGCCTACCGCATTAAGTTCGAGATCGATTTAATTGGTGGAGTGCGCTCGGAGATAGGCCCGTTGGCACGAATGGTGGGACCACACGACTGAATGACAGAAAACGACTGTGAAAATTCTGCGGATTGGTCCACCTAACGGTCAAGAAGGAGTATAGTCAAGGATCGACGGCTGACCAATCACGATCCGCGATCAAGGGCTTGGATCACCAAGTTACAAGGACCCTATCACTCGAGAAGTGAACATCAACTGGAATACTAGATCGCTAACGACAATATGAAAATAGGTGAATATGGAAGCAAGCTGGAGGAGTGGATCGTCAAGATCATCAAACATGCGAGGTCTCGGAAGTGACGGCGATTCGACGGTGGATGCCCACTCAAAGACTCGAGAGATCGATCACGAACCACCCTAAGTAGGTAACGCTTGCTCGTGTGGACACATGACTGTGTGGACACATAATTGGTGTGGAGACATAATAGGTGTGGAAACATAATTGGTGTGGACACATAAGTGGTGTGATACACATACCGTGGTCCACTACCCAAGCGGCCCACCCCGAGCAATCCACTGTCCGAGCGACATACCACCTAGCGATCCGATACGGAGTATCTGCTGTGGACCACATGATGCACAAGTTACATGACATAGACAGGCGATACACAACAGTGATATAAAGAACAGATAGTCATAGTCATAGGTGTTGGAATTGGTTGGTTAACATTAAAGAGAACTGAATTTGCAACGAAAGACACGCGTCGACTTCTCCCGGGCAGGAACTTTGGCCTCCCGTTGAAGTGAGAGTGACCTGCGTCTATCAAAAAATCGCCTTTGGATTGTGTGGCCAGGCGGAAAATTGGTTCTCACCCCCAAGCTGCGATTGGACGCAGTGAACCTTACGGTCCGGATTCAAGAATGCGAGGCGGCTCGAGTGGTCAGAAGGCTCGCGGATCAAGCATCGCCCTTGGACAAAGGCGATTCTGGGAGAGCGCTCAAGTTACAAGCGATCGAGTGAAGAATTTTCACTCGATCCACAACCACGTTTGACTGGGTGAAGCATTTCCACCCGGTCAACCCATATCCCTAAGACGGTCAAGTTCAGCTTGGGCTCAAGTCCACCAAGAAGAGCGCAACCCGCCCCACCGACGTGTACACAAGGTGAGCAAGAAGACACATAGCACGAATTCGGGGTACCCCCTCCGTTTGTCGGTCGTCCGGGCGCCAGTGGAGAGTCGGGATCACAAGAAAATTGTGATCACCACACTGACCTCACTAACAACAGTGGGTCTAGTGCCCTGCTACCTCACGTACCCGTGCGCAGAGAGAGGTGTTACTACGAAACGCAACTGCGTAGTAGTAATGTTAAACCTTTAGAAAGTGTACAGTCATCGATTGTCTCATCAATTAGTTTTAACTTTCCTATATTTAAGGGTACGTAATCTCAGCACTTATTGCGCACGCCATGCATCAATTAATATGCTATATAATGGCTATATACAGAAGTCGTTTTCCTCATTGCACATTGAAATCATTTTATAGAATTTATCTTTTTTCAGGACAACGCAGGGCATACATGTTCACGTCGCAACCAGATATGCTCTATACAAGAGGATTCGCGCGTACTTGACAAGTCATGAAATCCACCTAATCTCAACCCCCATCAAAATTTAAGGTCTATCGTTAGCAGACGACTATTTACAAACGAAACGCAGTTCGATCACGTTTGTACATTATAGTCAGCTCTAATTGCATTTAAAGTACAAAAGCGCACGAATTGTGTTAAACGGATGCGATTCAAATGCCATATTTGTGTCGCTTGTTCCTCTCGATGCCACAACGATGAACTGAGTTTGTCAAAAATTAAATTAACTCACCCTTAAAACAGAGCGAGTCTTTAATTGACATTATTTAGGCTTAAATTTTGTATTCTGATATGCACGATTGTATATTTCGCCGTGGCAATGCAATTAGTTGCATGATAGCTCGCCTATTCTTTATTAAATCGCAATTGTTAAATCTATCGGTGTTTCTACCAGTGACAATATACCATATTATGAAACGGCATCCATCTAGTCGAAAAATCAATTGAATAGTAGAAAAATATGGGTGTACTGTAACGGGGCCTTGACGACTACATACTGAACTACCGGTACAGAGCTAACCTTTCACTGACATCAGCGAAAGTCAGTCCCCAGCTAGGTGTAAATACTTACACAGAAGAAAGTTACGACTAAGGTGAAGAGTATAGTCGCGGTAAAAGTAAAACTGGTGTTTGATAAAATTAGGTCCCATATCTCTTGTTTCTCTTGTTCGTCCTGACTTTATTATCTTGATTTGTGTGAGCGTATGATGGCGTCTGCTCACCACTAATTTTGCGCGTCTAGAAGCGATTGGTGATCCAATATCATCTCGATATCAACCAGTAAGTTGACCCTTCGGTCATCCCAACAATATCACTATGCTTACTCATATTGTTAGATGAATATTCAATGTAACATTCTATATTGTCATTTCTTCTTAATGACAACGTCATATAACGGGCTATCCCGTTACATCACCCCCTCCCTAACTGATGATCATGTGGAGAAGCGCAGAAGAATAATGTTGGAAAGTGTGGATCGCGCCTACCGCATTAAGTTCGAGATCGATTTAATTGGTGGAGTGCGCTCGGAGATAGGCCCGTTGGCACGAATGATGGGACCACACGACTGAATGACAGAAAACGACTGTGAAAATTCTGCGGATTGGTCCACCTAACGGTCAAGAAGGAGTATAGTCAAGGATCGACGGCTGACCAATCACGATCCGCGATCAAGGGCTTGGATCACCAAGTTACAAGGACCCTATCACTCGAGAGGTGAACATCAACTGGAATACTAGATCGCTAACGACAATAGAAAATAGGTGAATATGGAAGCAAGCTGGAAAAGTGGATCGTCAAGATCATCAAACATGCGAGGTCTCGGAAGTGACGGCGATTCGACGGTGGATGCCCACTCAAAGACTCGAGAGATCGATCACGAACCACCCTAAGTAGGTAACGCTTGCTCGTGTGGACACATGACTGTGTGGACACATAATTGGTGTGGAGACATAATAGGTGTGGAAACATAATTGGTGTGGACACATAAGTGGTGTGATACACATACCGTGGTCCACTACCCAAGCGGCCCACCCCGAGCAATCCACTGTCCGAGCGACATACCACCTAGCGATCCGATACGGAGTATCTGCTGTGGACCACATGATGCACAAGTTACATGACATAGACAGGCGATACACAACAGTGATATAAAGAACAGATAGTCATAGTCATAGGTGTTGGAATTGGTTGGTTAACATTAAAGAGAACTGAATTTGCAACGAAAGACACGCGTCGACTTCTCCCGGGCAGGAACTTTGGCCTCCCGTTGAAGTGAGAGTGACCTGCGTCTATCAAAAAATCGCCTTTGGATTGTGTGGCCAGGCGGAAAATTGGTTCTCACCCCCAAGCTGCGATTGGACGCAGTGAACCTTACGGTCCGGATTCAAGAATGCGAGGCGGCTCGAGTGGTCAGAAGGCTCGCGGATCAAGCATCGCCCTTGGACAAAGGCGATTCTGGAAGAGCGCTCAAGTTACAAGCGATCGAGTGAAGAATTTTCACTCGATCCACAACCACGTTTGACTGGGTGAAGCATTTCCACCCGGTCAACCCATATCCCTAAGACGGTCAAGTTCAGCTTGGGCTCAAGTCCACCAAGAAGAGCGCAACCCGCCCCACCGACGTGTACACAAGGTGAGCAAGAAGACACATAGCACGAATTCGGGGTACCCCCTCCGTTTGTCGGTCGTCCGGGCGCCAGTAGAGATTCGGGATCACAAGAAAATAGTGATCACCACACTGACCTCACTAACAACAGTGGGTCTAGTGCCCTGCTACCTCACGTACCCGTGCGCAGAGAGAGGTGTTACTACGAAACGCAACTGCGTAGTAGTAATGTTAAACCTTTAGAAAGTGTACAGTCATCGATTGTCTCATCAATTAGTTTTAACTTTCCTATATTTAAGGGTACGTAATCTCAGCACTTATTGCGCACGCCATGCATCAATTAATATGCTATATAATGGCTATATACAGAAGTCGTTTTCCTCATTGCACATTGAAATCATTTTATAGAATTTATCTTTTTTCAGGACAACGCAGGGCATACATGTTCACGTCGCAACCAGATATGCTCTATACAAGAGGATTCGCGCGTACTTGACAAGTCATGAAATCCACCTAATCTCAACCCCCATCAAAATTTAAGGTCTATCGTTAGCAGACGACTATTTACAAACGAAACGCAGTTCGATCACGTTTGTACATTATAGTCAGCTCTAATTGCATTTAAAGTACAAAAGCGCACGAATTGTGTTAAACGGATGCGATTCAAATGCCATATTTGTGTCGCTTGTTCCTCTCGATGCCACAACGATGAACTGAGTTTGTCAAAAATTAAATTAACTCACCCTTAAACAGAGCGAGTCTTTAATTGACATTATTTAGGCTTAAATTTTGTATTCTGATATGCACGATTGTATATTTCGCCGTGGCAATGCAATTAGTTGTATGATAGCCCACCTGTTATTTAAGTAATCGAAATTGTTAAATCTATCGGTGTTTCTACCAATGACAATATACCATATTATGAAACGGCATCCATCTAGTCGAAAAATCAATTGAATAGTAGAAAAATATGGGTGTACTGTAACGGGGCCTTGACGACTACCTACTGAACTACCGGTACAGAGCTAACCTTTCACTGACATCAGCGAAAGTCAGTCCCCAGCTAGGTGTAAATACTTACACAGAAGAAAGTTACGACTAAGGTGAAGAGTATAGTCGCGGTAAAAGTAAAACTGGTGTTTGATAAAATTAAGTCCCATATCTCTTGTTTCTCTTGTTCGTCCTGACTTTATTATCTTGATTTGTGTGAGCGTATGATGGCGTCTGCTCACCACTAATTTTGCGCGTCTAGAAGCGATTGGTGATCCAATATCATCTCGATATCAACCAGTAAGTTGACCCTTCGGTCATCCCAACAATATCACTATGCTTACTCATATTGTTAGATGAATATTCAATGTAACATTCTATATTGTCATTTCTTCTTAATGACAACGTCATATAACGGGCTATCCCGTTACATCACCCCCTCCCTAACTGATGATCATGTGGAGAAGCGCAGAAGAATAATGTTGGAAAGTGTGGATCGCGCCTACCGCATTAAGTTCGAGATCGATTTAATTGGTGGAGTGCGCTCGGAGATAGGCCCGTTGGCACGAATGATGGGACCACACGACTGAATGACAGAAAACGACTGTGAAAATTCTGCGGATTGGTCCACCTAACGGTCAAGAAGGAGTATAGTCAAGGATCGACGGCTGACCAATCACGATCCGCGATCAAGGGCTTGGATCACCAAGTTACAAGGACCCTATCACTCGAGAAGTGAACATCAACTGGAATACTAGATCGCTAACGACAATAGAAAATAGGTGAATATGGAAGCAAGCTGGAAAAGTGGATCGTCAAGATCATCAAACATGCGAGGTCTCGGAAGTGACGGCGATTCGACGGTGGATGCCCACTCAAAGACTCGAGAGATCGATCACGAACCACCCTAAGTAGGTAACGCTTGCTCGTGTGGACACATGACTGTGTGGACACATAATTGGTGTGGAGACATAATAGGTGTGGAAACATAATTGGTGTGGACACATAAGTGGTGTGATACACATACCGTGGTCCACTACCCAAGCGGCCCACCCCGAGCAATCCACTGTCCGAGCGACATACCACCTAGCGATCCGATACGGAGTATCTGCTGTGGACCACATGATGCACAAGTTACATGACATAGACAGGCGATACACAACAGTGATATAAAGAACAGATAGTCATAGTCATAGGTGTTGGAATTGGTTGGTTAACATTAAAGAGAACTGAATTTGCAACGAAAGACACGCGTCGACTTCTCCCGGGCAGGAACTTTGGCCTCCCGTTGAAGTGAGAGTGACCTGCGTCTATCAAAAAATCGCCTTTGGATTGTGTGGCCAGGCGGAAAATTGGTTCTCACCCCCAAGCTGCGATTGGACGCAGTGAACCTTACGGTCCGGATTCAAGAATGCGAGGCGGCTCGAGTGGTCAGAAGGCTCGCGGATCAAGCATCGCCCTTGGACAAAGGCGATTCTGGGAGAGCGCTCAAGTTACAAGCGATCGAGTGAAGAATTTTCACTCGATCCACAACCACGTTTGACTGGGTGAAGCATTTCCACCCGGTCAACCCATTTCCCTAAGACGGTCAAGTTCAGCTTGGGCTCAAGTCCACCAAGAAGAGCGCAACCCGCCCCACCGACGTGTACACAAGGTGAGCAAGAAGACACATAGCACGAATTCGGGGTACCCCCTCCGTTTGTCGGTCGTCCGGGCGCCAGTGGAGAGTCGGGATCACAAGAAAATTGTGATCACCACACTGACCTCACTAACAACAGTGGGTCTAGTGCCCTGCTACCTCACGTACCCGTGCGCAGAGAGAGGTGTTACTACGAAACGCAACTGCGTAGTAGTAATGTTAAACCTTTAGAAAGTGTACAGTCATCGATTGTCTCATCAATTAGTTTTAACTTTCCTATATTTAAGGGTACGTAATCTCAGCACTTATTGCGCACGCCATGCATCAATTAATATGCTATATAATGGCTATATACAGAAGTCGTTTTCCTCATTGCACATTGAAATCATTTTATAGAATTTATCTTTTTTCAGGACAACGCAGGGCATACATGTTCACGTCGCAACCAGATATGCTCTATACAAGAGGATTCGCGCGTACTTGACAAGTCATGAAATCCACCTAATCTCAACCCCCATCAAAATTTAAGGTCTATCGTTAGCAGACGACTATTTACAAACGAAACGCAGTTCGATCACGTTTGTACATTATAGTCAGCTCTAATTGCATTTAAAGTACAAAAGCGCACGAATTGTGTTAAACGGATGCGATTCAAATGCCATATTTGTGTCGCTTGTTCCTCTCGATGCCACAACGATGAACTGAGTTTGTCAAAAATTAAATTAACTCACCCTTAAACAGAGCGAGTCTTTAATTGACATTATTTAGGCTTAAATTTTGTATTCTGATATGCACGATTGTATATTTCGCCGTGGCAATGCAATTAGTTGCATGATAGCTCGCCTATTCTTTATTAAATCGCAATTGTTAAATCTATCGGTGTTTCTACCAGTGACAATATACCATATTATGAAACGGCATCCATCTAGTCGAAAAATCAATTGAATAGTAGAAAAATATGGGTGTACTGTAACGGGGCCTTGACGACTACATACTGAACTACCGGTACAGAGCTAACCTTTCACTGACATCAGCGAAAGTCAGTCCCCAGCTAGGTGTAAATACTTACACAGAGGAAAGTTACGACTAAGGTGAAGAGTATAGTCGCGGTAAAAGTAAAACTGGTGTTTGATAAAATTAAGTCCCATATCTCTTGTTTCTCTTGTTCGTCCTGACTTTATTATCTTGATTTGTGTGAGCGTATGATGGCGTCTGCTCACCACTAATTTTGCGCGTCTAGAAGCGATTGGTGATCCAATATCATCTCGATATCAACCAGTAAGTTGACCCTTCGGTCATCCCAACAATATCACTATGCTTACTCATATTGTTAGATGAATATTCAATGTAACATTCTATATTGTCATTTCTTCTTAATGACAACGTCATATAACGGGCTATCCCGTTACATCACCCCCTCCCTAACTGATGATCATGTGGAGAAGCGCAGAAGAATAATGTTGGAAAGTGTGGATCGCGCCTACCGCATTAAGTTCGAGATCGATTTAATTGGTGGAGTGCGCTCGGAGATAGGCCCGTTGGCACGAATGGTGGGACCACACGACTGAATGACAGAAAACGACTGTGAAAATTCTGCGGATTGGTCCACCTAACGGTCAAGAAGGAGTATAGTCAAGGATCGACGGCTGACCAATCACGATCCGCGATCAAGGGCTTGGATCACCAAGTTACAAGGACCCTATCACTCGAGAGTTGAACATCAACTGGAATACTAGATCGCTAACGACAATAGAAAATAGGTGAATATGGAAGCAAGATGGAGGAGTGGATCGTCAAGATCATCAAACATGCGAGGTCTCGGAAGTGACGGCGATTCGACGGTGGATGCCCACTCAAAGACTCGAGAGATCGATCACGAACCACCCTAAGTAGGAAACGCTTGCTCGTGTGGACACATGACTGTGTGGACACATAATTGGTGTGGAGACATAATAGGTGTGGAAACATAATTGGTGTGGACACATAAGTGGTGTGATACACATACCGTGGTCCACTACCCAAGCGACCCACCCCGAGCAATCCACTGTCCGAGCGACATACCACCTAGCGATCCGATACGGAGTATCTGCTGTGGACCACATGATGCACAAGTTACATGACATAGACAGGCGATACACAACAGTGATATAAAGAACAGATAGTCATAGTCATAGGTGTTGGAATTGGTTGGTTAACATTAAAGAGAACTGAATTTGCAACGAAAGACACGCGTCGACTTCTCCCGGGCAGGAACTTTGGCCTCCCGTTGAAGTGAGAGTGACCTGCGTCTATCAAAAAATCGCCTTTGGATTGTGTGGCCAGGCGGAAAATTGGTTCTCACCCCCAAGCTGCGATTGGACGCAGTGAACCTTACGGTCCGGATTCAAGAATGCGAGGCGGCTCGAGTGGTCAGAAGGCTCGCGGATCAAGCATCGCCCTTGGACAAAGGCGATTCTGGAAGAGCGCTCAAGTTACAAGCGATCGAGTGAAGAATTTTCACTCGATCCACAACCACGTTTGACTGGGTGAAGCATTTCCTCCCGGTCAACCCATATCCCTAAGACGGTCAAGTTCAGCTTGGGCTCAAGTCCACCAAGAAGAGCACAACCCGCCCCACAGACGTGTACACGAGGTGAGGAAGACTTATAGCACAAATTCGGGTTACCCCTCCGTTTGTCGGTCGTCCGGGAGTGGGTGGGTGAGTGTCGGCGAGCGCCAGTAGGAGTCGGGATCACAAGTAAATTGTGATCACCACTCCACCAGAGTCACTGAGTGACGATCGAATCTTGGGAACCACCCGTTGGAAATTATTGGGACTATCCTACTTGTTTGGTGAGATCCATGCATACCTGACCTTGTCTCGCATAGTTAGCATATATATGCAAGATGACTTAAAGACCGCGCAGCACGTTGCTGCACCAGCCTCTGCGGTAGACGACAGATCTCTGCGGCTCGTTCTTTGCCTGCAAAAGACGTTGCTGCAAACACATGTAATATCACATAACATACACACAGTGATTCCGAGTTAGGGGTCAATTTCTATGAAGAGTCAGATGTGTCTGACTCGGTAAAGGCTTTAGAGACATAGCGATCACCTTTGATACTTCTTTCATCATGATATCTGCCGCACGAACATACTCGCGACATGCGTCATAGTCTGATTGGCAGTGATGATGAATACGGTGATGGATACAATTACATATCACCACGGTCAACTCGTGCTCCTTCTCACGAGCGCGTTGACGATGGCGCGAGACGAAGTCATAATGAAGATCGTGGTACCGACGAAGTCACTATGTAGAAGAATGATAAGCTGAAGCCGTGGTGTTTACCCGAACGACTAATTAAAAGTTTGTCCCACGCGACAAGCCAGCACCATCGAATTCCATAATTCGATACAAGTGATCTTTTTAATGTAAGGTCCATTGCGAACAACGTTTGCGCTAACAAATACTTCTCTCTCGATGCTTTCTTAATGCATCAATTGTACAAAGGTAATCATATGCGTGACAAGGCCTTTCTTTAGGCGGCGTGGAACGCGTTTGTCCAACATGTCAAGAATGTAGGACGATAAGGGTGGCTTAACAATTTTGACGCGGGGCGCCTCAAGTTCGAATAGCGAACACCAATCGGTGCAAGATACCGGTTGCACTGTTTGTCGAGTGAGACAGACATTCCTTGCTTCACAAGGGGAGATCCTTGTGCGAGTTGTATTGACAACTCGCAACGTGCACATAGGGATGTATTTTCCCTAAGTTCTCGCTGGGGAAGGACTCACATCTCGACTGAGACACGGGACGCGATTTCAAGTTTGCGAATCGTCTACAAGTGCCAAAAGCGCGTGTTTTCCGATAGATCCGAAGACTAATCGAATGCGTCTTGTTGCACGGGCGGACTTAATCCTTAACATCAGCCATCAGCTCGGGTCGTGGCTCCCAGCTGTTATAAGATGGAGAATACCCCCGCCACTGGACGAGGTAACTTGTCCTCACCCCTATCTTCACGCGCTGGCTCAAACTAAGCCCCACGTAAAAGGGCCGATCACTGTGAGAATCCACCAGCTGCTCCGGTGGTGGTGGAAATACCAGGTACAGCTTAGCAGCCGGGCCTGGAGTAGATCTTTGTTCGGCACGAACGATTTCTGACAGAGTTGAGGGACGACGTGGAGCACGAGTACAATCGTCGCCACGACTTGCTTTCGACTGTGTGATGTCTCCGTACCGATCGGGAAAAATATCGATCGGAATTCGCGTTCGCTCAGCATGAGAACGAATGTGCAGCCCGTCTCTTGCGCGAAGAGCTTCCTCTAGCTCGTCTCGAGACCACATTGCTGAAGGCCTAAAATGCGAGTTTGGTCATCATTCACAAGAATTTGTCGGTCATACTTTAGCGTGCTAGCTGTCTCTGTTCTAATAAGAGACCTCGTACTTATCATACTTTGTTTCCTTTCTGGCGTTCCACCGCATTCGCGATGGAGTCCTAAACGAAACGGACTACCGGTTCTCGAGTCAGCAGGAAGTTCTCTGCTGACCCTTTGTTTTGTCTTTCAGTGCGCTTCGTGCGCATTGCTAATAGATTCTTCTCTTCTTTATCGATGTTCTCCACTACCTCGCTGGCATAATCGTTGACGATGCTAATATCCCAGCATCGTCATCATTGTCTAAAGTAGCAGTAGCGTTATTGCTACTTCTAATTTCAACTTCTTCGATGTCGACATTATCGACATCGACATCGAACTTATCGGCATGTGCGATGACACATGATGATCAAGAGCCAAAACAATTTTTGCTCGAGCGTTTCCCTTCCCCATTTATCCCAGAGTCACTCTGTATTAAGACATGAATACGTGGATGGTATAAGCTATTCACGTAAAAGGGTGTATGCGTCGTGGACGCATGCAAGGAGTTGTTGATGAAGAATTCGACCATCGGTAAGAATATACTCCAATGTGAAAAGGAGTGGACGTATACACGAAGAATTATTCCGAGGACACGGTTTGCACGTTCTGTCTGACCATTCGTTTCGGGATAATCAGAAGTGAACATCTTTAATCGTCTTTCCAATGTGCGGAATACAAATTGCCAAAACTCTACCGTGATTCGATAGTCACCATCAAATACGAGTTCCCGGGGTAAATCGTGGAGTCGAAATATCGTGTCGATGAAGGCACGCGCACAGCCTTGAGCCATGATCGACTCGGGAGTATCGCAGCAAGATGCATTATTTTGCTGAAACGATCCACAAACACAAGAATATCATTGTAATTGTGAGTGGCTTTGGGAGACCTAAAGACAAAGTCCACGGAAACGGACTCCCATCACGTGCCGAGGCCGGCAGAGGTTGCAATGGTGCACAGGATGAAGGACTGGGCTCCCCCGTTGACATACCTCGCAAGCACGTATGTACTTGAGTACGAACTCATATTGGACGGGCCAGTAAAGGTCACGACATACCAATAGGAAGACTTTCCTTACCACGTTTCCCGCCTGTTGGGGCATCGTGACAGTCGAACATGATAAGCAAGCGCAACTTCGCATGATCGAGAACGACGACACGAGGTGTGTGTTAGTGAGTGATGTTGCGGCGACATGTGCAGGATTTATTGCATATTATCTTAGTTGTATTGTTCTTTGGCAGGGTAATGTTGTGGGATGTTAGCGACATCGACGGAGCAACAGATTAGCTCAGTCTTTTGGAAAGGAGGATTCCAATCGGGTGAGTGCGGGTTTGAGTCCTACCGGGCAAAGTTAATTGTGACTGATACTCACGACCTGGTGTTTGGGGTTCACCAGAACTGCGACCCACCCGCAGTTACGCCCCCCACAACCACGCAATCGTTTTCATTCTGCATATGACGAAGCTGGGTTTCTACCAAAGGTATATTACGAGACGTAATTATCCAGTGATAGGTAAAACAACAGGCGGTGGATACAGGGCACCAATCGGTGGCTGAGAGTCACCGGCTTCTACTATCCATTTGTTTTTGGAGATAAGGACAACATAAATACAACTCATTTTAGGTTTTGATCCCCGGCCGTAAGCCGTCTTCTTCTTCGCAAAATCTCCATAGCCTAGTGAAATTATAACAGTGTGTCGTGGGCAACTACTGTGTAGTACAGCAGACCATCGCGACTTGTATATCGATCGAAAGAGGGACGGTATAGATCCGGGAAATCTGACAATGATTTCCGGGATGGGTTCGAGGAATGATCCATATAACCGAAGAGATTTGTATCTCCTGCGTTTGCCTTCCGCACGTCGTCAAGTAAAGGCGACGACGGCACACATACTAAAGCGCCGAAACACTGGTCTTGTCTTCATTTTTGACTCGTTTAGTCGGCCCGAAATCGGGCCGACATGCAAGCGCATAAGAAACGACTTTAAATCGTCCTGGTATGTAATTTGTGGATTAGTTTTACTCCGCGAAGAACGAAAACCACGTCGCCATTCGGGGTGATAGGTGTTGACATTTTACGGTTAAGCTTAGTGTTGCATGGTCCGTATAGACGATGAAAGGTCAATCTTTCATGAGGTCGACGCGAAGCTTAGCCAGTGCGTACTTCAGGCAAAGGAGTTTCTCGTCATGGACTGAATAATTACGCTTAGCTGTTTGTAGTTGACGCGACTGATAGCAGATGACATGCTCCACGTCATTTGTGTCATACTGCATCAATGCACAGCCGATTGCAAAATTGCTGGCTTCACAGACCACACTATGGTCTGTCTTAATCTGCAATCGCCAATTCTGGCGATTGCGTAAAACTCTGCTTGATGCCCTGAAAGGAACGCTGACAGTCAGCGTTACATGACCAAATATAGTTTTGCCTTGAGAAACCAAGAAAGAAATATGCACAATTATTTCGGCATAGTTGCGCGAGTACTTGTGCAAGTACGACGCTAATCCGATAAACTACGGCAGCCTTTTGATAATGACTAGCACGGGCCAGTCGGTGGTCGTCTTATCTTCTCGGGATCAAGTCGTACGCCTTGTTTACCCACGATGCACCCAATATGTGGTATTTTGCTATACGCGAATATACACTTCTTGAGGTTGGCGTACAACTTATGCTTGCGCATAAGTTGAAGAACCTGGCGAATGTGAGTTCTGTGAAGTTCAACGTCTGTCTTTACGTCCATATCCCGGCTATGGACGGACACATCGTCAGCGTAACTCATTGCGAAATCACGCACCGGTCTCAACAGATTTGTGACACATCTGTGGGTTTGCGGGGGCGTTACTCAGCCCCTGTGGCATCTATTGCCACACATACAACATACCGCTGGAGGTGCTCAATGCTGTGTACGGGATGTCCCGTTCATGCATGAGGATCTGATAGAATCCATCCATCAGATCCATGGACGAAAAGATGGTACTCTTTGACATACCATCTATGATGACGTCCTTTCTCGGTATCGGCGTCTAAGCCGGTACCGTTGCAGCATTCAAATTGTTGAATGCGTGCACTATCCGCCACCCTCCTGTTGCCTTTCTCACACAGAAGGTCGGAGAGCTGTGAGGGGATGTTGATTCCCTCACATGGCCCGCTGCTAAGCGATCGGCAAAGAACTTGTCGATCTCTAGTACTTGTTCACGAGGCAGTGGCCACTGCTTCATGACACAGTACTTCGAGCCCGGTTTGAGCTCGATCTCGTGGCGAGTGCCTTTGTACTTAGGCAACTCGCAAGGGACGGATTTAGGGAACACATCCTTGAAATCGATCAAATCCTTACACAAAGGATTTGCCTGAAGTGACTCCCATGATTGAGACGTGTATCGCTCAATCCGAGTCTTCTCATCGAGGACACTTTCGTCCATCGATGAGCTGCTGAGAACTCGTTCGTTCTCAGCAAATACTGTTGCCGACCGAATATCGGCCACATACGCATTCTCCGTGACGAGTATGCAGATCGGCTTGACTTTGCCACTACGTAGATCACGCAAGAACCGTTTCGGGTCTAGCGTTGGCAACTGAGTTATCTCCGAAGTTAACTTTGGAGGCGCAATCAGATCAAGCGTTTGAGCGCCTACACTTGATCTGTCATTGACCAAGATGTTGAACGTCTCGGTTTCTTCCTTGGAACTTGCTTCCACAGGTTGCTGAGGGCCTGATCCTTCAGCAAGTGACTCTTGAGAAATTCCTTCCTTAAGTACGTGGGGACTTATTCCCTCGACGTCTTCTGACTGTGGCTGTGCAACCACAGTCAGGCACCGATCCTCTACGGTCGACTCTCCAGTCGACCTAGGATGTCCATGTTGCCTCTTGGAGGAAACAGGTTTCTTTTTCTAAGATGCTGCCCGCTAGGCATGCACCCATGTCCCGGTCCACTCGACTTATTCGAGTGGTGGACCTTCGGCGCAGCCTGTATTTCTGTACAGCCGCCGGGAGCTTGCTCCATAGTGTAGTGATCAACTACACTGTGATCTTGTGCAGTCGTGCTAACGCCCGTACCGCAAGTGAGGCCATCGCACTCACCCGCAGAACATCCACACGCTTGTGGACGCTCCAAGATGTTCATCAGATGACCATCTGATGAACAAGAGACAGGCATCTTCACGGATCGATGCTACCAGCTTACCCTTGGCTCGTACTTTCTGAGCCAAGGTAATCCCAAGATGACATCAAATTTGTCATCCAGATCTAGTACGATGAAGTCATCATCGTACTGTTCGCCCTCTAACGTGTAGTGGATTCGTACTACACGTTTCTTAACGGTTATCGATGCGCCTGTTGCAAGGCGCACCGTCATCCTCGGTAGGGGGAATGTCGTGCTCAACGAACTTGAGCCTACGACCCTCTAGTGACTGGCGTCGAACAAAGTTGTTCGACGCCCCACAGTCTACTAGGGCACGAAGCGACAAATCATTTGTCGCTTCCACTTCAAGGTGATGAGCGAAACGTCATCACCAGGTGCAGAGACACACAATGATTGTGTGTCTGGAGCAACTTTCGTCAATAAATTTGCAAATTCTCTTGAGGTTGATGGATCAGTAAGGCGCTCCGCCCCTACTGACCCCGACCATTTTTTGATGGTCCGTCTCGCTGTTGCGGCTTCGCGACAGCGCTGGACCCACGCATATTGCCCTTTATGGCAAATGGTCGTTCATTTCGCTCAGTACTGTTTGGTACTGGGCGTGGAGCACTACACTCATATGCGTAGTGCCCTAACTTCTGACAGCGATTGCACCTCTGCAATCGCTTGTTCTGTAGAGCGAGGTCTCTCGCTCTCAACATAGCAGAAGTCCATTGGTTTTGGACCTCCGATCTCTTGTCGTCTCGGCGGACGATATGAGTTTGAGCTAGCATGAGCCTTTCTCATGCTAAAGTCTTCCTGTTCCGCGGCTGATATCGCCTCTTCCAGCGTATTCAGCTCAAGGCGGAACAGGTGGCTCCTGACGGGCCCTTCTGCGATCCCTTGCATGAACACCGTAATTAAAGTGTGTTCATGGACTGGGTTAGTAGTTATACTACTCGCAAGGAGTCGTATATGCTGAGCGTAAGCGTGCACATCACGCTTACCCTGCTTGAGTTTCAGTAGCTTTGAACGAGCCCTGAACTCAGCCCGTGGCGGCTCAAAACTTTGTCTGAGCCGGGACTTAAAGTCATCTAGCGACCTAAACACATGTGGGTCGCTACTCTCGAGTCCCAGGGACCAAGTTTTGGCACGCCCTGCCAAGTGGGTTTGAGCAAATGTGAGTTTCATTTGCTCATCTTCGACGCGACGAGCCCTTAGGGCTCTGTCGAGTTCGACAAACCACAGTAACAGGGAGTCTTCTGAGACTCCACTGTACTTGGAGATGTCAACTTTCATGACTTCGGGACGACGCGCATGTACCGTCCCGCCCACAGCAGCATGGAATTGCTGCTGTCTCAACAGCTCTGTCTGTTGAGCAACGAGTTCTCTCAACTGCTCGGCTTGTTGAGAGCCTTGCTGGTGAAGCAAGGCTACTTTTTCCATTTCGGCGACAAGTTCATGTTGAATGAACTTGGCGATAGCGGCATGTTGTTGGTCTATGTCTAGAGACTCCAACATGGCGCTAATGGCGAGTTCGCCTACGGTTGAATTCATTCGTTCTACCGCACTCCATTCGATGTCACTCAAATGGATAAACCCTTCACGCGTGGCGTGAAAGGTCTCTTCATCATCCAACATGTTCATGTTGAATGCTGTGGTCCTTGGAAGGACCACAAAGTGCTACCAGGTGTTACGGGGCACACCCTTGCGTGAACTCAACGCAAGGGTTTTTGGTGCCAAGACAGTCGTACACGAGGCAAACGAGGAAGCGTAGATAAGAGAAAAGTAAGACTGTTGTATTAACATAATTAAGTCTTTTGTTGCTGTCTCTCTGAATGACTCAACTTAAATATGTTAATCACTTCTTTCGTCATCAAATCGTCTGCACGTGCATCTAATTACTTGCCACGTGCACTATTTCTACATTATCAATTCGTTAAACTGTTAGTTGTGACGTGCCACTATCAGTCGGAATTTGTAATGGTTACATGCAATACCCCGACGGATTGCCGGGTGAAAAGTCTTGCATTTTTCAAAATATTACGATCCGTTACTTACTAATGCAACGCAGCGTAAGTGACTGGATTCATATCTAGATATAATCCTTCAAGCTGACGGTGGAAGAAGAAAGTTAAGCAATTGCCGCAATTACTCAAGACCAGAGAAGCAGCTTTCGCTATATTATAATGCAACCTTCAAATTCGCCAATCTTTTTTGGTCTGAACTAAACATTTACGACGACCAAGTGTCTTAATTTGGCGAGACGTGCGTACAAACGTTCTGAGTAGGGAAATATTTGTATAATTTATGGTTGAAGCATGTTAAATAAAGATGTTATAGTCCAGTAGTCGGTGTGGTGGATAACTAAAGCAGCTGAAAATAGTCGACATCGCGTTTGACGAATAGGTGTTGATTTTTTG
This sequence comes from Hyaloperonospora brassicae, assembly GCA_947650285.1. Classification (NCBI taxonomy): domain Eukaryota; phylum Oomycota; class Peronosporomycetes; order Peronosporales; family Peronosporaceae; genus Hyaloperonospora; species Hyaloperonospora brassicae. The sequence continues at coordinate 90,505 of CANTFL010001460.1, forward strand.
CTCTACGGCGACAACAGCAACGTGAGCTTAACCGCCCGACCGGCTGTATATTAGGCCGTGAAGACCTTTCATGTCGATGGCGATCTTCGACATACATTGCTCTACCAGCAAGAAGCGCGTGCTTATCTTCGATAGTTGCAATAACCCTACGTCTAATCATTTCGCTGCAATGTTGATTTGCTAACTAATTGTTACACCGATTCAATGATCGGACTTAGTGATATTTACCGGCGCCAAGCTGCAATACGCAATAGCTAATAAACAGCCGTTCGGAAGGTCTAATCATTTGGGCATCTTAATTCCGTTTATAATGTTATAGTATCGTAGCGTAAACGATTGCCTGTGGTAGAAATCTAATTTCCTTTTGGACAGGCTGGTGTACCAGACAAAATATCTTCCTTTACTGAAAGAGATGCGCTGGATATAAGGCCAGTCACAATAGAAAAAGCGACGACAATCGAGAAGGGCTACCAGAAGGGATTAGATCAACTTTGTGATCCTGGAAATGGTAGCTCATCAATTACTACTTATTTTTTGGGGTTGAGAGATCAGTTTTGCGGACATACATTGTTACAATAGGGCATTTCGATGACCGACAAGAAAACGCTAAACAAAAAATTTCGCTAAATGCGCATTTCGTATGTTGCGTCACTAATCGGCCCATGGTTGCTAGACAATTGTCCTAGGTATAGTCGCCAAAATTAATACCATCGATACAACTATTAATGCCAATATATATATTAAATAAGAAATGGTGGAGTCGCCGGTGATAAAATTTTATGTTTAATGGGTTGTTCACCATTTTTTGCACAGTCTATAATGTATCAAAAACCATAAATCTTTTTAAAACCGAGTGACGAAGTACACAGGTTAGAAAAGATGTGTCGAGTTTCCCAAATTTATCGCTTTATGTAGCTGGTGCAATCCTGACGCGGATTACTGAGTCATAGAATGATCATATACCCCTTCAGGTTACATGCACCATTACAAAGCATTTCCAATTATGAAGTAGATCATGAATGAAGGATAGTCCAAAAGGCATATAAATAGATTTATATTGTTCGAAGAGCACACATCGCTTGGTTTATACGTTCTATCTACGCCATTAAAAGGTTATAAAGCATACTATCAGCACCCAAGTGGCATCATCCCTCAATAATCCTCTAGTTCGATTAGCAAATCTTCCACTAGCGGAAAATTACATCTTATGCATACCGAAACTTCATCGATCGTCTTGTGATCGATTATAGACGGATGTCGACTCCTTTTTATATGATAGTATATAGTTTGTGAATTGTATTGATTCTAAGATAAAAAACCGAGTTCCGCCTTATACAAATTTTATGCTTAACTTATTGAAATACGGAAGAAAATCGAGTAATAACACGCGAAAAATGCTGTGTACTAGTCTGTTATCGATAGCTTAACTGTACACACCCTTCCGTACGAAGGGTAACTTTTATGAATCCACATTCAATATTGTATATAATTTTTATACAATACACCTTTTTTGTATTTTTTGGTTCTTTTCATGGTATCGAGGAATTACGTTTGCCCAGCAGCAAAAAGTCAGGAAAGTGTCAAATTATTGAGGGCTATTTAATGATAAGGCGATCTCGTGGGCGCAATCGATATGGTGTCATTTATGGCTCGTGTTCGAACATAGATGATAACTTTGGCGCTTATGTATTGCAATTATATGTGTCATAATTCGTTACCTATAAAGCGAACAGGAACCGATGATCGTGTACATCCAATTCCTCTTTAGTTTAGGTACGTCGAAACTTATCCGATGAGGATGATTCATCGGCCAGTCCTTCTTATATATTGCGAAATATCGATTTTGTTTACGAAAGGCGGGCAAAATAAACAATATTATATGGGTCATCTTTTAATAAAGTACACATAGCTTTGACTTAGTCCGATCAAATTAGCTCTTAATTAATTCACTCTACGCGGTTTTGTAAAAAATCAAGGTGTTTCCTAATAGTGGCCCGCTAAGCGATTAGTATATACTTTTGCCTATCTGACGTCCGTCCACCAAAGTAGCCCGGTGTCGGAAGGATTCCTAGATTGTGACTGCCTTCCAGGGTTAGTCATCTTGCCTCGAAATATACCATATCTTCACCGTATAATGCCTGTCGGCAAAAGATGGCGCGCGGCTGTGTAATATTTCACTCTTCCACTTATGATGGTCTTCGAGATGTAACTCATCTGTAAATTCTCCTCATACAGTTTTACATTGTTGTATAGCTCAATTTGCGTACTAGCACTATCTAATTGACATACATCACTTTATTGACATGAAAGTTTTCTTCATTCATCAATAGTATCGTAAGTGGCACCGAAAAAGGTTGGAAAGTGCGCAAAACATGTTGTCGCACTTTGTATTAATATTACAGGTCAATATTTCGTCGCCCGACTCATCCTATTGCATAAGATCATGGGCAGCAATGCAGGTAGTTAAACCATTCACGACTCGTACGTAAATTCTTACATTGCGTTAAAGATGAAGCAAAAAATCACATCCATTATCCGTTTCTTATAACTCTAGTTAGGTTTAGGCCCTCCTGTATGAGTTCGTCCTATTATATGCTCATTAACGTATTTTAACGACGTGACGAGTGATACAAAAAGGGTAGCATGTAACATCACGAGTTGAGTTAAAAAGATGCGTTCGGGTCCCAGCCGGTATCATAACGTGTGTCACGATCATAAGATCTACTTCCGCGTGACGCGGCATGATCCAACCGTCGAATTAGTAGATCACCTCATATTGTAGAGTTATCGTAACGATAAAAGTCATTAGATTGACGAATCATTCAAAATCGATATGTTTTACAGAGGTCACTCGGCTATTAGGCGTTAGTATACCGCAAAGAATCTACAAAAATTGCCTATTTGTTAAATAAGCGGTTAGTAGTTTTTCGTACACTTGTCAAATGTAGTCAATTGAGCGAGTGATAAATATCATTAACAGGTGCGCTTCGGCAGAGTTACATGTGGCGAGATTTTAATTAATGCGAGCGCCGCATTTTCCTCGCAACCGTTGAATTTGTGTGCGACGATAAAATACATAAATATTTTACATGAATCTGAGGTGTGAAGCGAGCGCAACAGGATGGAAAGAAACACGGTCCGTAATTTGAGGTAAAGGACGAGATCGATAATAGACGATATGGTGCGTATTACACCACGCAATCAGCAATTCGAAACTGTGATCCAAGTATAAGAACGAACTCGTGACCTGCGACAAAGACCAACCATACCATTGAAGGGCGCTATTTTTTTAATTGAAGCGATTTGCATCAAATATAAATCGCGATTTGTTATTCGCGAATGCGATCAAGGATGCGATTGCGATACGTCGTATTGATCTTAACTTTACATCGCGGTCCGAGACTGGAGATGATAGAGTCCATAAGTGGGCCAGGTCTGGCAAGAAATCAATGAGAAACGATAGAAGACTTATTACTACTGTTTTAAAGTTACGATTAAGCATTCAGGCAACGCTAATATACCGAGTTTCGGGTTTAACAGAGATGCATTCGCTTACAGGTACATGTGTCGCCTTTTTTTAAATTTGAGTAGCTGGCCACTGGACTATTAGTAAGTTAAATTATCTAGCAAGATGATATACCTGCTTTGTAGGGACTAAGATCAAAAGCTTTCAAGACAGTTTATCATAAGTGCGATTGGACGAAGCAGTATACGTAAGGACAGGTCCATGTGAACAAGACAACTCAGGTTTTCAATTGTTTACGCTAATCAAGCATCTACACATTGGAAAAAGCCATCTCGTCGAGATAAAAGTAACTCACATCGATAACTCCACAATTATGTCCGTTCTTGTTATATCTTTTTTATTTGATCAATTTTGGCCCGTCGCAAACCCTGTTAAATTATTGATCGACACATGCCCCCTTAGAAGAGTACAGGCCGCCCTACTGACAATTACACAATGTAACAGAAGCCAAATACACGAAAACGAAGTACTGCCTCCGACAGACAATGGCATGGGCGCTAGCGAACGTTGGGATTGCAAGAAATTCGTACAACCGATCTACTACACTGTTTTGGTTCTTTAACGCACAGCTCATTAAAGCTGAAAGTTTCTCGTACCAAATAAAATGGTCTGTCTTGATTGACAAACTCAGTACATATATCAAGGTTTGGTATAAACCTTCGAGTAATGCTTGAGATTGCGCTGCCAATCGACTTCTCTTTTTTATAGCAAACGAGATGAAAAAAGGATTTCTCAACACATTGAATAAATGCGTCGATTCGTACAACGCCAGCCCAATAAACTATATAACTTACGTAACATCGACAGACACGAGTCAGACGAACTTTGCCTGATAAAGTAGAAAAAGATACGTCATTTTAACCTACAACGCGCGTATTTAATGGTATATTTTGCGAGCCGCAAACACAAACTGTCGAATATTCGCATAATACAAACGATCCCGCATATAAATACCATTTTGTTGTTCTTCATTTAACCGATTTCATCATTTGGATTCACAATCATAGATGAGCTGCAATTATTGTCATGATCAAATTAGGAATAGGAATTTCCTGATGTGAAGGTGACTCTCTGTTGGCTCGTAGACCACCTAAATTTTATAGACGGTACTTAGTCGTGTGCTTTACCTCTTTTCCGTTTTGTTTACGCGTTGGTAGATAAGATATACCGTTACTATAGGACTCGAACTGATATCGTTATTGACGGGTATGGCAATTTGTCACGACAAGTTGTAAATTGCTCACTTTGTGACCTTTTCTGGTTGCTAAAATATATACGTTATCTTAGAACACGTTTGTAAAACGCGTTATCTAAATCGACAATTCTTGATCTGCTTGCAGTCCGGCCACCCTATCCGTCTCACGATCTTGAACGACGTAACAATGTACTGGGTCGGATTGCAGGTTTGAGCGTATGTATAAGCTTCTTGGGCCTGTCGCAATAACCCAAGAAATATCTTATTAAAACCGCTAATTGATGAAGTCATGGGAAGGGGAAAATTGTTTCAATTGGCCGAAGTACGAGGCGTGTGCAAATTACAGTAAACCGAAATCCACTTTATTTTTAGCATGTAGGCATAGTCGTAATTTCGGTTGCTGATAAACATAATAAAATCAAAACAACGATTTTGACTATCTCTTCCTTGCGATCAGATGCCTCGTATCGCTCATCCAAACTTGTTATGCTGTTATAATATGTGTTACATATCGGACACAAGAGCGGTCGGACTGCGGGATGATCGCGAATTCAACAATTATTAGCGATCGCAATGAAAGCGTGTTTTCCATCTTAAGCGCTTTATAAATATGAATTTTCCGAGATCTTCCTTTGTAAATAACAGTGCTTCTTTGCAAATCGGACGACTGCCGTGCGGCTCTGCCCCACGTATTCTTTTCATGCATGCATCCATCCTTGCTTTACTTCACGTCTTCCTAGCTGATCTTAATAACATGACTACTTTTTTAAAAGCAGTACCTACATCGGGGTGAGCCTGGTACATAGAAGGGATACAGAAGTATGAGCTTCAAACATTTTCTATTTCAGATACAGTACAATTACCATCACTCGAGAAGGGGTTATGTCGGAGGAATATTATCCCCGTGTGTAACATGCTTGGGTGCCCCACCTAATGGGTTACTGTAGACGCTACATCAACCAAGCTCATCACAAATCGCCGCGAGGCGGGCGCAACGGGTGGCGAGCTAACAAACCACATTGGAGACAGTACCTTACTATAGTTTATATCAAGACAGAGATAGTTTATTATAGAAATACAACAGGTTAAATACAGTTGTACTTTTTACATTAAACAGATCATTCCTAGCTCTGTTTATTTCGTCGCGCTAACTCACGCCATGTGTACCTGACGTTGAGAAGTACGCAGCCTTGTGTTCTTATCAGCACAAGTTCTTACCAGTCTCCTGTTCAGAGCGTGCCTCGTTACGATTACCGTCTTCGTACGTTGCATCTCGGCAGTCATCGATATTCACGATCCGAAACGTCTTTAGACTTACCAATTTGTGGATCGCATAATTTGGAGGAAATTTGCCGACATTTTACCTTAGCCATCTTATAATACCAATTTCTTATGGGTTCTTATTGTCATGCTTCACTCTTCAAGGCATTAGGCTCGTGCAAACCCCGAATACGATAACTTCGTCCCAGCTTGTACGCACCCCCCGAAGTCATTTTGACTGAGCTGAAAACACAACTTGTACAGCGAGGGATTTAACCAGTCATCAACCGAACTTAATTATTGATATTACTGATGAGCAAAGGCGAAGACTTAAATGAGGTTAATGGTGCGGAGTTATTGTCGGGGACAAGTTGGTACTTATCAAATCCAATTGGCCGTGATAATGAGTAATGCTTAGTCACCAACTTTGTAGCAATTATTTTGAAAACCATAGTTGTAGGCGTAAATGACTACCTGGTTTTATATCTGCGACGCACGCAAAACTACAACTCTCGATGATAACGCTTATGCAAAATACCTTATTCTAAATTGATATTAAAGGTTTGGATTACCACACGAGCATAACCAGCGTCCGAAGTAGGGCAGTTGATAGAGCCACTGAAAAAGCCCAACCATTACTATATTATTTTGAGTGGAGGACAAATGATTAGGTTCTTCTACTATCATTGGTTTGTGCTACCCAGATGAGATCGCAAGCGAGAAAGTTGTCGATAAACGGATGTCGGAATTGATTTTGCTAACTTATTTACGTATAAAAATGATAAGTAAATTGTCAATATAAGCGGTCGTACCTGTAGCTGATGACGCGTCTTACTATAATACAATTGTGATACGATATGATTACACGAGACCGATAATACCAAACATCTGATAGATCAGATAATATTGAAAGTATGGACCTGAAGAATGTTAAGATTGATAAGTGTCGATTTTGAGGTATAAAATTCATTTAGTCAAACGTAAGATAGGCAATACAAGTAAATGTATCATCACATAAAAAACGTTACGCGTGACGATGCGTCTCGACAAAATATTAAATCATATTTTGACCAATAAAGTTGCCAATTGAGGCACAAAGCGATGGATGAAATGCCATATAAAATGCTGCCTCCGGCAATCGCATATACAAATCGTTTTCGATAATATCGTAGTACACTAGTCGTCATAATCTTGATAATCCGTAAAAACATCTTCGATATTAAAATTTGTAATTCGTGATTCTTGAGTTTCTGGATGCACACATAAATAATAATAATTGTAAAGGAATATTTATAATTGCGAAGTAACTGCACCGAGACTTAGTCGGCAAGCATCACACTTCGCAATTAATTAATAATATGTTGATATGTATGGTGAGCAAACTTTAAGTAAGCACAATGAACGAAACGCTATCTCATAGACTATCACCATTCCTGACCGCGCTTTAGCTTTTTCAAGATAAGGGTTTTTAACAAGTTGTGCTGGCATGAAAATCAATAATGATAAGTTGGCCACAGATGTTGCAGATCGAAACATTCACCTGGTGCATTGATTGTATATATATACATATATTATGGATGCGGGTAGTTTTTCGTGGTCCATTGACCAATATATTATAGAATTAGAAACGGACTTATAGCCGACATTTAATTTTTTCCACTCGGTCCACGATATATTCGCCGCACTAATTAACCTATATTTAGACGGCAGTAATTTAAATTAGGCATGTCGTAGAATGACAACATAAGGCATCATGGAATACTTTTAAAAAAAATTATACGCATAAGCAAGTACTAAATGTATTCTTGATGTAAATTGTACGCCCGAATATGCAGATGCCGTCTACATGTTAATTACATTTGCACTTATAGGCTGAATAGACTATGCAACAAATCGCGTAAAATTCTAATCCTTTTATAAACATTTATTTCACAACAGGGACAGTTGAGGTATAATAATTGTTCCAAATATCTGCATGATAAATTAACGGTTACGTTGATTTTAATCACATTTTCAAATTGCATTTCCCACGCTTACAGATATATAATGATGTATTGAACGTATTCTGTAAAAAAATATAGAGGTTTGCGCAGTGGTCAACTCGCACGTACACATTGCTGCGTAAAATATAGAGGATAAACAGTGAAAGCCTAAAAATGGCGTGTAATTACGAAAGGTAAAGAGAGGACAAGATGCGTGACACTTTCATTAATGTGTTGTGTTGTGATGTGGTAGGTAATCCTTTTTTCTGCAGGTAGCTGAGTTGTATACATGTTTACGCTTCAATGCGCTTAGTTACGATATGGTGAAAGTACCATCCAAAGCAGAGACTAGAGGCTGCTGATTGTTTAATGATGCCGATGTTGATTCGACAAATTTATCATATAATGATAAAAAAACAGAGGCACCATTGCTTTCTGTTATACCATAGATAGAGAAAGACTTATGAAGCTGTATTTGGGTGTCTGTATGTGTGCTAATTTCGGTATCGAAATTTGACATAATATATATATATATACATAAGATAATTAAATAGGCTACACCCACTTGTTTTTAATAGCGCAAGTTAGACCGTGTTCTAGTGCCATCTTTCTACCACCTTTCGATATTCGGTCGGCGCACAAAATTTGATTCAGGGCTCTGATGTTTAACATTTAACAGAGCCGGTCTACCAAGTGGTGAGGTCTCCCACGAAGATGCCTCAGTTCCACATCTAAGAGAAAGGCATGAGGAGACAGCGAGGTTGATATGGGTACGAAAAGCTCATGAAGCTAATAGTCGAAAAAGACTTCTACAATTGATAGAGTAGGTAATGGAAAAGGAAGAAGCAGGTATATACGAGTCGCTTCTAAAGCACTTCTATAACCAACCCTCTACCACAATTTTGTGGCAAATCAAATGACAAGATCAGCCGTTGCGTTGGGAATGTGAGCGCCTATATCGCCAACGTCAGTGAAGTACAAAAAAAAACTCTGATTAGAAGATACGAACTAGAACTGGTGGCTCACGATCGTTTGCTCAACCTTCCTAAATCGCGCGATCGTTGGTATCAAGGATGTGGAATGTGGTTTACTCTCGGATGACTAGGTAGTATATGCCAGATCTCACCGGAGCTTCCGAGATCAACCATAGGTCGCGATCCCAACCATTGTGATGGATCTCAACTACAGATCGCGAGATCAATTAGACGTCGTAAAATAAATCAGAGATCGCGAGATTGACCAGAGATCGCAATTCACCCCGCCAGTGGAAGCCTGAAGTCAGCTGCGTATATGTCGGATATTGACCTCGCCAAGGTATACAATAGAGCATACTTGGTGTAGACCACACATGTCTTAGAGGAGGATCTTTTTAAGATAAGTTCGCGTGGCCTTGGATGTTCGTGATAGATTAGACCGTGTTTTGTATTAGTTTCTGGGTTTAATTGATAAACTTTAACGAAGTCAAATTTGCTTTAAAATACACGTGTTGCTATCCATTTCGGGTTGGATTACTGGTCACCCGACGGCGAGAAATCTGCATACTTAAATCAAGTGATATGGCTAATTTTGTTTGGCAAGAAATTAAGATTTCTAAATTCAAAAAACAACTGCTATCGGACGCAGCAAGCGAGTAAAGGCGAAGGGTGCAGGATCGTGGGACGGGTTATGTGGTCTGAAAGCTTGCGAAAAGTATCTACTTTGGGCATGGCGATATCGTAGATATTACAATGAATCATATGGATCAACTTACAAGTTCACCCTAAACCGTGTAAAAATTCCATGCAATAGCCCCAAGTGCAACTTCGGTCAAGTTTTGCATTGACTCATGTCCACCTGGAAGCGCGGCTCGCCCTACCGACGGAATCACAAGGTGAGCAAATTTTACCGCATAGAATTAACGCACTTCTTACATTTGAAATTGTCCTATCGCTAGTGGAGAGTTGGGATCGAATGTTTAAACTAATGATCGTCACTCTGCAACAAATTTAGTGCCTGACAGAAAACAATAAACAGTGTAGATGACGATTTTTTAATGTCTAAATCAGAACACAAATTAGAAAGTGCTCAAGATTAACTGCTGGAACATCACGATAAACAATTCTACTAAGCACATAGTGCAGCAATTAGTTGCTTGATTCTTATTTTGCCTGCGCTCCACAGGCAAAGAAATCGCATAATTGTCTGTGTCGTTATGTTCAGCATTTTATGTAAAAATATCAGCATATATCAGTCGACTTAAAAAATATAACCGAACTTATTATAGACATTTTAGGCACATTATATATCACTCAAAATGCTCATTCGATCCAATTAGAGCATCTTCATCGTAAAAGAAGTAAAGATAGCGATAGTAGTTGATTGATTAATCTAAGTACGTATTTTTGTAGCGTTGAAACGGGGCACGCCTTGTGTCAATTCGAAACAAGGAAGTGTGCACTCAACGTCTTGTACACGTGGCGAGGAAGCGAAGCGAAGTAGGCCAAACTCGAAAGCTCTTTCTAACGATAGAGTTTAACAGTTATTCAAAATGGTTATTCTTCTTTCAATTAACTATCTTTGTCTTTGTTTCACTATTTTAAACTATATTCTCTGATGTGGGTATTTTGCGCACCTCATTGCGCGCGTCCAGCAGCGACAAGTGGTTATTTTGGTCGTTGTAGCTAATACGTCAACCAAGAAGTTAAGCATCCACGAATGTTACCCTTGAGGGTAACATTCCTCCAACATTACCCTTTTCGTGTGATGTGGATTAAATATAATCAAAAAATTATATTTTTTAAATCGAAACTTTGTATCGATTATATGAAACGGGCTCACCCCGTTACAAGCTTTGCATTAGTAGTTGCACATTTCCAAATCCATAATGAAGTTGTGATGTTATTTAACAAACAAAAGTTTGGGTTAAAAAATTGTCATGCAATCCACTCTATAAATCAAAGTCATCATATGTATACATCATTTGGTGTAGAGATAAAATGCAGGATTGTGGAACTTCTGCGATAATAGAACTAGCGTGTAGGACACCGAACCGTATTTAATACATATCCTGGAATTTGTGTCCGATATCCGCTAATAGCAGTTCGGGCTATCAATTGTTCAATTTTACATAGATGTTGTAGCTCACGACGCATACGATCGATCGGCACAGTTTGCGATCGCAATAGAGTAGGAGCGTGTATATTATAACTATCATCTCACGCTTTTAAAACGGATAACGACTTATGTAAACGTAGCTAATTTAGATGGAAATTAAATCACAATAAATTTATGACCCTTCCACTCGCACAATAAGCTCTTTTAGATCGATGACAAGGCGGTTGATATTAGATATCCTATTGGCTAGTAAAAAGTTAACTATAAAAAATTTAAAACTATTTCCCCAAAAAGGCTTTGCCAACTCATGGTGGTGTCAAGAACGTTCATTATTACGTATAATGAGTGATTTAAAGAAAGAGAAGTACTACTCAAAAATCGTATTTACGATTTTCAAGCTTTGACAAGCCGGGGGCGAGTTAAAGGAAAGTTTAAGAAAAAAGTATCCAAATGGGGTTCAAGACATTTATCAAGCACTATAAGAGCAACGCTGCTGATTTGACGCCCAATCGGATCGATGACCGCACGTAATGCCGTTCAGTAGCAGATCTGTACATATCCTTGATTTGGTGGAAGTTATATGGCTGAACGAGAAAACATAGATTAGAAAATCCGACTCAGATAGTCAACAAGCTTTAAGGGGTTACTTTTCGATTCCAGTGAACAAACAATCGAACTAATCACAGCACATAATGCTTTATATGTAGATACCCTAACAAGACGTTTGGTGAACCCTTAACAATCTAATATGCCTTCGAAAACATGTGTCGTACACAGATCAAAATGGACATTGGACCTTTATTTGTTGTAAAAAAAAAAAACCTCAGACTAGATGTATTTACTCACGTAACTAATGTTATAATGAATTTCTCATACATAATATCGAATAATGGGTCTGACGTAGTTCAGCTCCGAACGACTGGTATGGTGTTTCAATGTCATTTTTTATTGGAACTCATTCCTCATGAATCTACATAGGTGGTGTCAGTCATAAACCGACGTATAAAGCATTTTACATACGATCTATCGAGTGTGTAGCCGATGCTACGTTCTAGACCTAGAGTATGCAATCCCACTCAAAGGCGTTCCCTGTTGTCGCCGCTCAAACCCCTAAGATTAAATTTTACCAAAGCTACAGCGGTGTGGTGGTGCGGGCTACGTCTCAAGCCAAAAATCATGCCATTAATGTACCGAATTAGCCCGTTACATCAAGTAACCATTGTGAGAAAATGGCAAAAAGAATATTACGGAAAGAATTGTTTTTACAATATCACGAATATACAGTGGTATGATTGGGACGACCCAAGGGCCTAATCATGATTAATATTGTGAATATAACAAATCACTAATCGCTGCTAGTCGCGCGCAATGGGTGATGAGTAAATGTCATCATACATTAATTTATACTAATCCAATTATTCTGGACAAACATAGAACAAAAGTTTTGGGAATATATTATTCTTTATTCAGTTTTACTTTTACTACGATGCAAGGCTTTGTATTTGTCGTGTACTATTCCTCTGCGTAGTGTTCGGAGGTAGCAGTATACTGACATTTACTCTTGTTAGTAATCGTCAAATCCATACTGGTTGTCCAATCCGTGATTACCGATTCCACGGTACACTCAATGGCCGCGTAGATAATCGATTATACAACGAGTGCGCGACCGCATGCAAACAACGCATTATACGAGTACGCCGCCTGTAATGGGGAACCGACGACTACATACCGGTCCACCAGTTCAAAGTCAACTTTTACTAACAACAGTTAAGGTCAGTGCCCAGCTATATGAAGACACTCGACAGAGAAGATTAACGACTAATTTAAGACCCTAGTCGTGGTACGGATGAACTGTTATTAAATTCAATGAAGCTCTATAACACTTGTTCTATATTTGTCCTGAATAATTGGATTAGTATAAATTAACGTATGATGACGTTTACTCATCACCCATTGCAGGCGCCTAGCAACAATTGGTGAATTGTGATAGTCACAGTATCAACCAATGAGTAAAAACTTCGGTCGACCCAACCATACCACTGTATATTCGTGATATAGTTATAAGAACAGTCGACGAAAAATTCTTTGTTACCAATTGTCACAAATGACACCTCATTTAACGGGCTAGCCGGTTATATCAATACCCCTATAACAGATTGTCACTGTGTAAGTATGCGAATAGGATGGCCACCCGTTATGCACCATTGGGAGGGAGGGAGCACTTATTTAGCCAATTCCATTCATATCTGACCTTGCCTCGCATAGTTATATTGAATATGCTGGATACCTTTAAAGAAGACAGCCGGATATTGCGGCAGACAATTTGGCGTCCGCTGTCTGTTCCTTACCAGCTGCACCTGATGCTGCAGGCGCACTTGGTATTACGCCACGTGCACACAATGCCGCCGAGGTGGAGGTCATCTACTTAGGCATATCAGATGTGTCTGATTTAGAAAAAGCTCCACATGCATCGCGATCACCTGCGCTGCCTTATCTTTCTTTATAAGAACTGACGAATGCACGTACATGTAACTTGCATCACAGTTTGTTTGGCAGCGATAATGAAGATGACGATGATGAGATTAAATATTCATCTTTAAGTCTAATTTGTGCGCCTACGTACGACCGTGTTAGACGATGGCGCGAGCCGTCGTCTCTTTTAAAACCGTGAAGTAGATGAGAGTATCACGCTACAGCGTGATTATCTTATTCCGTGTAGTTTGCTTAGACAGCTTATTTATAGCTTGTCTCACAAGACAAGCCAACACCATCGAGTTTACTTCAATACGAGTGAGCTTCATGGATTATCCTCCAGCGCGAGACACTTTACCAATGAAGAAGACTTCTATCTCGATGATTTCTTGAATCATCGACGATATAATGTTAACCAGAAGCGTTATGGAGGATACTTTTGGCGGCGTGAAACGCGTTCTTTTATAATATTAATAATTTTGGACGTAAAGGGTGGCTCTATACACTTGATGCATCCCACATTAAGTTGGAGAATCGAACGCCAACCAATGCAAGGTACTGATTGCATCGGATGGCACGTGAGGCAAGCATACTTTTCATCGAAATGAGTGACCCCTGTGCGAGTTGTGACAACAACTTGCAACCCACGAAAAGGGAAGTCTTTTCCCTATAGTTTGCTGTGAAGAAGGACACAACTCGGGCTCAGATGCCGGATGCAATCAAACTTGCAAACCGTCTACAATCTATTAAAGCTCGTATTTATCGATGGTTTTGTAGCCAATCGGATGGGTCTCGTCGTACTAACGGATGAGACTTTCAAATCCGCCATCAGCTAGGTCCGTGGCTTCCAGCAGTCAAACGAGGCTGAATGTCCCCGCCGGCGGACGAGGTAAGTTGTCCGCTACCCGTTATTTGCGGTTGGCTTGATAAACGCCCCGGTTAAAAGCGTTTCTTACCCTACGAGTCCATCACCGGCTGTGGAGATGGTGGACAGACAAGGTCCAGGCAAGCCGCCGAGCCCGCAGGAGGTCTTAAAACGTTATGATTGCGTGCTGAACGATCTGGGGGAGGCCTTAAATCAGAAACACCATCGTCGACACGAGTTGTTGTCGACCGTGTGACGTCTTCACACCGATCGGGAGAAGAACTGATCGAATTTTGCATTTTCTCATCTATCGAACCATCAGGACCTTCGTCTCCTGCGCGACAAGCTGATGGTGCTCGTCGCGAGAAAGCGTTGCCGAAGGACTAGAATTATAATTTGGTCCGTGATCACAAGAATCAAGTGGGAAATTTTGAGCGCGCCAGTCATATTCGTTCTTGGAAGAGGACTAGTTTGTGGTAGTACAGGCGGAGACGATACACTAGAAAGGTCAAATGGGTGCGCAGCCTACGCGGAAACCGAATCGTAAATGCGTTGCCATGGCATTATAAAACACGAATGGAACTATGTATTTTGGAAGTTGTAAAATACTGCCGACCGCTTTTACCAGATGTATATGTAGTTTAACCGTACTCAGTTACACTAGGTCGATAAATTTACACGAAAGAACATTTGCTATTACATTCTCGTCTGCATTCTGTTTCTGGCGGTCCACCGCGTTTGCGATGGAATCATGTACGAAAACGACAACCGATTGTTAAATCAGCAGAAAGTTCTCTGATGATTCGCTGTTTAGTTGTTCCGTGCACTTCGTCCGTACGGCTAAGATTTCATTATCTTCTTTAGCGAAATAATTTTTTTTCTTAGTGGACAAGGTAGTTTACGATGCTTATAAGTAAAGCATCTTTACCATCTCCTGATGCAGCAGAATTGTCGTCGCCCCTACTAGGATCGACTTCTTCGATGTAAGCATTGTAGACATTGGCATCACCCGGATCGGCTTGTGCAGTGATACGTGATAAGCAAGAGACAAATGGATTTTGCTTGAGGTACCTTCCGCCTTCCTTAACTACTAGTCACTCTGTATCAGGGCCAAAATACGTCGGTTGTGTAGGCCATTGGTAAATTAAGCCGTGGGTAGAGTAAGACGTGTCGAAGGCGTATACATTAGGTCGTTGTGACCGATTAGATCATCAGAAATAACCTGCTTAAACTTGAATACGAGTGGACGTATCTTAAAAGTATCTGTTTGACAACAAGATTGTCACCTTTTGTCTGACCATCCGCTTCCGTATTATCGAATGTCGGCATCGTCAACTGTGATCGTAGCGTGCGTGACACGAAATATTAATATTCCGCCGTGAGTCGATGGTGTCTTTCCGAGATAAGTTAGCGGGGCACGCCGTGTAGTTTAAACAATGTGTAAATATATATACAGAATTCGATTCGTGTGCAGTGATCGACCCTGGAACTGCATCAAGATGTTTTATCTGGCTGAACCGGCAAAGGACCAAAACGATACCATTATTCTTGTGAGCTTCTTCGATAAAAATCGGAGAACGTATGCAATGGAAACGGACTTCCACCACTTTGACGGCGCTTTCAGAGGTTGTGAAGGTGCACGGAAAATGAAGAAACAGCCTTACCCGCTGACTAAAATTCGTAACAACGAATATTAATGCACATAAACCAATACTGGTGGGGCCTGTATAAAAAGTACGACCCACTAAAAGTTAAGTCTATTTTCGAAACAATGTCAAATTAAAGCGTTGTGACATTAATATAGGGTGCATAAGCGCAAATATATAAGGGCGAGGCCGACGAAGTCAGGCATGTCGTCCGCAACATCTGTATATTACTGCAACTCGATGCATGGTGTGTACCGATTCGATGAGGAACGGTACGACGCTGTTAAACATGCCAACGAATTTGCTATGTGATTCATCTAGCACAAGAACCTGCATCGCTTGCGTAGGCTCTTCGCAAGTCGTCGAATAATGTCGACAACCGCTAATTAATAACGTAGCAAAAGTGGTCGTAGCCTTACTCTTGACCTGAACTACCTACTAGAAATTGGGCGACACGAGTTACATCAACGACGACGTTCTGTCGTTCTGATTTATAGTCCACGGAAAAAAGTATACTTTGCAACGAAAGACAGTCCTTGCGCCATTCTTTGCGAGCGGTATAGATTGTTTGCGGCCGTGCGTAATGACGCAGGGTCCGTATACAAAATGAACGGTCTATTTGCCAACATATAGATGCGGAACTTAGCCAGTGCATACTTCATGCCAGGGAGGGCCTAGTCGTGCACTGGATAATTGCGATGAGCTGGTTGAAGCAGACGCGACTGATAACAGACTAATGTCTCAGCGCCGTCTGTTACGTACTGCATCAACGCACAGCCGATTGCAAAATCGCTGGCGCCCTAGACTACATGGAATGTTCTATCCTGATCTGCGATCGCCAAAATGGGCGATTGCTTTAAGGTTTTCTTGAAGTACTCGAAGCAACGCTGCCAGTTAGCGTTCCATGATCACTTCGCACTTTTCGTGAGCAAGCAAGAAAGATGAGCAGTCATCTCGGCATAGTTGTGCACATACTCGCGCAAGTACGCCGGAAAATCAAGGAACTTCCGAAGTCCCTCGATATTGACTGGTACGGGTCAGCCGGAGGTCGATTTAACCTTTTGGGATCAAGGCGTACGCAGTGCTTACATATGATGCACCCAAGACGTGGTATTTTGCTAGCCGCGAATATACACTTCTTGTGGTTGACGTACAACTTATGCTTCCGCATAGGTTGAAGAACCTGACGAAAGTGAGTTCTGTAGACCTTCAACGTCCGTCTTTCCGTCCTTAGCCCGGCTATGGACGAGCATATCGTCAAAGTAACTCGGCGCGAATTCTTGCACCGGTCTCAATAGATTTGTCACGCATCGGTCGAAGGTGAATGGGGTGCTACTCAGCCCTTTTGGCATCACTAGCCACTCCCACAATATACCACTGGGGGTACTTGCAGCCGTGTACAGGATGTATCGTTCACGCAAACGGATCTGATGGAAGCTATCCATCACGTCGATGGAGGAGAAGATGGTAATCGTAGACATACCACCAATGATTACGTCCTTCCTCGGTATCGGCGTTTGAGCCGGTACCGTTGCAGCATTAATTTTGTTGAATTCATGCACTATCCGCCACCCTCCTGTAGCCTTTCGCACACAGAAGGTGGGAGATCTGTAAGGAGAAGTTGATTCCCTCACACGGCCAGCGGCCAATCGGTGGACAAAGAACTTGTAGGTCGATAGTACCGGTTCACGAGGCAATAGACACTGCTCCATGACACAGTACTTCGAGCCCGATTTGAGATCAATATCATGTATGGTGCCTTTATCCTTAGGCAAAATGCAAGGTACGTATTCAGGGAATACATCCTTTGAATACGATCAAATCCTCATACAAAGGATTCGACCGGCGTGAATCTCAGGATTGAGACGTGTTTCTCTCAATTCGAGTCTTCTCATGGATAACACTTTCGTCCACCGATGAACTGCCGAGAACCTGTTCGTTCTCAGTAAACAGAATTGCTGCCCGAATATCGGTGACGTACTCGTTCTTCGCGACGAGTACACAGATCTGCTTGAGTTTACCACTACGCAGATCACGCAAGAACCGTTTTGGTGATAACGTCGGAAATTGTAAGATCTCCAAAGTTAAATTCGGAGGCGCGATCAGATTAAGCGTATAAGCGCCTGCGCTTTTTCCTTAATTGACCAAGACATTCAATGTCTCGATCACTTCCTGGAAAGTCGCATGCACAGGATGCTGTGGACTCTCTCCCTCAGCATATACTGCTTGAAAAACGTCTTCCTCAAGTACGTACGGAATCTTTTCCTCCACATCTTCAGACTGTGGCTACGCAACCTCTGCCAGATAACGATCGTTTCGGTCCACTGTCCAGACAACCTACAACTGGGGGGCCGTGTTGCTTATCACCGGCTATCAGCCTCTTCTTTCTCAGATGCTGTCTGCCCGGAATGTATCTCTGTCCCAACCCACTCGACCTAGAGTGGTGGACCTTCGTCACCACCTGTACACGTGTATAGTCGCCAAGAGCTTACTCCACAGAGTTGTGATCAACTAAACTGAGGTCTTGTATAGTCATGCTATCGACTGTACCAAGAATGAGGCCATCGCACTTACTCGCAGAACACCCACACGCTTGTGGGCGTTACAAGACGTTTGCTAGATGGTCATCGGACGAACAAGTGGCAGTAATCTTGACGGATCGATGCTATCAGCTCATCGTTGGCTCGTATCTCCTGATCTAAGGCAATTCTAGGATGACATCAAGCTTGTCATACAGGTCCAGTACGATGAAATCATCTTCATACTGTTATCTTCTAACGTGTAGTGGATACAGACTACACGTTTCGTTACTGTGATCGATGCGCCTGCCGCTAGGCGCACCGTCATCCTCTTCGGAGGGATCTCTCGCTCAAAAGAGTTGAGTCCCCCAGCCTGAAGTGACTGGAGACAAACAAAATTGATCGAAGCCCCACAGTCAACTAGGGTTCGAAATGACAAGTCCTTTTTCCCTTCCAACACCAAGATGATAAGGGATAACTCATCATCAGTTGCAGATACACACCGTGACTGTGTGTTGGGAGCAACCTCCGTCAAGACAATGTTAAATTATCTTGATGTTGCTGGATCAATAGGGCGCTCCGCCCCTACTGACCCCGACCGCTTTTTGGTGGTCCGCCTCGCTGCTGCCACTTAGCAACAGCGCCGGACTCTTGTTCTTAAATAGGTTATCTCTTAACTTAAGGCCCAAGTCTTGGCACGTATTGCTAAATGGGCTCGAGCAAATGTGACTTTAATTGCTCATCGTCGATGCGATGTGGTTTATTGCCCAGTTTAGTTCGCCACATTATAATAAGATGGAGTCATCCTCGAATTCTTTGTCCTTGGAGGTATCAATCTCTGAGATCTCGGGACGACGCGTGTGTGTCGTCCCACCTACAGCAGCCTATAATTGCTGCTTTCTCAACAGCTCTGTTTGTTAAGCACCGAGTATTTTCAACTGCTCGGCCTGTTAAGAGCCTTGCTGGTGAAGCAAGGCTTCTTAACCTTTTCGGCGACAAATTGTTTTCAAACAAGCTGCCTAAATCAGCATGTTTTTGGACTCTGTCAAGAGACTCCAATATGGCGCTAATGGCAGTTTCGCATACAGTAGAATTAATATGTTTTACCTCCCTCCATTTTATGTCACTCAAATGACCAAAGCCTTCACGCGTGGCGTGAAAGCTCTTCAGCTCTTCTCCTCATTCGATACTTTTCATTCTGAATGAGGTGGCAGTGGTCGCTGGGCTGACTACAAAGTGCTGCCAGGTATTGCAGGGCACTCTTCTTGCCAAATAAGTGGCAAGACCTTGCATAGACTTATAACAAGGTTTTGGACTCCCGATGTCACGTATACGTGGCGTGGGGAAGAGCAAGGAAGAAAATAAAACCTTAATGCTCTGTTTATGGGAAAGAGTAGCACCGTGTTTTATATCGTTAAGCTTTTTTGTAATTCATCTGTGTATATATTTTAGCGATTTAAATTACAGTCTCGTACAAAACTCTTATTCACCGCCTATTTCACGCGTCAAGCAGAGATTGGTTTAATGATTTGGTTAATGAACCGTGTACATCTACCAGG
Organism: Hyaloperonospora brassicae; assembly: GCA_947650285.1. Classification (NCBI taxonomy): domain Eukaryota; phylum Oomycota; class Peronosporomycetes; order Peronosporales; family Peronosporaceae; genus Hyaloperonospora; species Hyaloperonospora brassicae. The sequence goes on from CANTFL010001460.1 coordinate 110,622, forward strand.
AAGTAGAGCATTCTAGAATGGCAATATTGGGGTCATGTTCCTCCGACATTAATTCTTCTCGACAATGTTATTTGTTTTTTTATCTAGATAATTTTCAACATTGATACCTTTCGTATTCCTATGATATGGGATCACCCCGCAACAACAGCCCTATAACCAATAGAAGTCTGGAACTGAGCGGACTTGTTTCATAACAATTTTCGGAATGAAAATATTATAACTGAGCATTTTCAGCCACTATCGTCATCGCAATATCACTGATCTCAGTGAATTTGTTTAAAAGCCTCAAGGTTTTGTCATTGGCTGATAATATCTCTATATTATTCCACCAATTTCTGCAAAACGCACGCAATGGGCAATCTGTCGTAGTTATCACACATTTACCGTTATTAAAATATTTAAGGTAAGAAAAAGAAGTTAGAGACTTTTAGAACTTAAATACAAAAGCAGTGATACTTTCATTTCTTAAAGTGAGGTGTTTAGAATTTATCCTTCCTCTAAGTACGTACAGTTAACGCTCGGCAAAGATGACATCGACACTCACTGCAGTCTGTGATACCTTACAATGAACTCGTGCCAATGCGAAGTTTCCAGTCCCATGAAACCGATTCATCGAATGACAGACAACGTCTATAGGAACTAAATCGCTTCGCAGTGCTTGATTTTTAATTCTTGGGCCGACGTCTAGCTGACAAATACCAACGAAGTCCACAAGAAGTCTGTCTTAATTGAAGTTATGCCATACCATGCATTCGGTAATTTCACGCCAACAGACGACGCTTAGGCTTTCGAACCTGGAGGTGTCTCAGGCAATTGGTAGGCAGATAACAAGATAGATGAAAGTTTCCATTGGCTGGTTCCGATCAACACATCGAATTTCAGTAGGATAAATTGAAATTATATTGCATACCTGGCTCGTTCGCGTGATGGTTGTGTGCAAAGACATTTAATTGTCATTGTCGCGTCGCCAACAAGGTAGAAGTTCCCAATAAAGTGTCACAAACGCATCCATTGTCGAAAAACCTAAATTTTATATTATGATATTCGATCAAATCTCGGCTAAATCAGTTTTTCCTTCAGAAAGTTAACACGGTGCAATAGTACAAATTTCGACGCCCTGCTGGTATATATATTCTGTAAATAATGCACGAGCCTCTACCAAAATCGATCGCAAGACCTATTTCAAAGACACCTTCTCGATTTAAGAAAATTATCGTTACGCAGTTACAATACCAGCCAACCTTATCCGGTATATTTTAGTTCAATTCGTCCTCCATCTGTTGGTTATAGTTGCTTTGACGCTCCATTGAAAAAGGAACGTTCAACTTCAACTGATTTTTGCACAAGAAATGCCTCTTAGAATTCAACGCCAGGTAAAGTGTAGCTCTTGCAAGAAAGTACTAGAAACGTGTACGCTTGCCTACGGCGTAATTGTTTTAGGGCGGCCCCTTCTTCCCTTTCTGACGAAGCTAAGATTGAATATCCCCATCAATTTCTGGAATCATTTACTAGCTTTAATATGTTGAATGGAGGGCCTATCTGTATTTACTAGATTGAACTCTCTTAATTTTATTTACTATTCGACTCGATTTAGTAGATTTGCAAAGTCTAAATTGCAAAGTTTATCCCGCCTAATTTCCTTGCTGATTTCAACTAAAAGAACTTGACAAGCAGAATTTCGACACCATTGATTAGAATTCCTGATTTCGATTCAAAAATTTTCATTTTTTCTTAGTTCACGCCACATAATCGACACGCTTTCACGAACTATTTTGGCAATTAGTGTGAATTTATTAAATGTGCAATGGGCGTTCCGGGCTAAAATATAAATGGCGCAATGATCTGGAAGCCGCGACCTGCTCTATGCGTACATTATTTTAGGTAACATCGGCCGAGTATCGGATGTTTTATTAAGCTGTATTACAATCTGGTGGGATGAGTAACGATTGATCCCCATTTATAGATTGCTAATTAAATTTAACTTTATCAGCTCAAGTTTAAGCGCACGTGGCAAATCAGCAAGTTGTTAATCTATTCAGATTTGTCAAGTTGTATGATGTATAGACATTTCAATTGCGCTTTCTTATTCAGTACATATAAATAGACATTTTTACAGAATTAGTATGACTAATACATCAACATCACCTAATTTGCGCCACAACCAGCCACTTAATATGAACCAATAAGAAACTGTTCCGGACGGTGTCATAACACTTATCCGTTTTATTCACCGCGAAATAGATCCTTGTTTGTACAGGACATGCAAAGTACTACCAAGAATTCGGGGTCAAACTCATCTAGTAATGATTCCACCGCAAGCCAGTGCAATCATTTATTTATATCAAAAATGTGCAATAATTGCACCAGTCAATTAGTCGATTTGTTTAAATAAAAAGGTAGTTGAGATTTTAAAATTAAACACACATATAAAGAATTTACTACAGGAGCGTTATCCACGATCCATATATTTCATAGAAAATACGACGGCTCAAGTATTAAACTCAACTATATAGAAGAACCCGGTCTCAACGAAATAGACTCATTATAGACATTTTAATTCTATTATCAGTCTCTTGACAATTTAAGCAATTGCAGGACAAAGTACTTTTAAACGTTAGCCTATTAAAGGCCTGTAAATTATTAGCAATATGAGACGCCTGATCAAGGCACGTGTTTTTACGAGTGGATTAAACGTATTTGTACTAAAAAGCTAGTTTTAACAACCTTATAGATATACCTAGGGACGTATGGCTCAGGCGACAAAAATGCGATTACAAGCAAACTTAGTTTTATTAGATCCACATGAGTGTCACACATAGGGTACCCGTAACTTTTACTGTCATCGTTAAACCAAATTATAATAGCGTATCACTAAACTCTATATCATCGTAAAGGCTCTTGTTTATTTATTTTTAACCATGTAGCAAAACTTTCTTTGTATTTCTCCATTGTTGTTGATTCTATACAATTGATAAGTTTATTCATTGCATGATCAAATGCAACCAATTTATTGGTCATCTAGGATTCGATTATGCCATGAAAATGACCAACACCGACGTGAAATCACCTAGGCTATCACGCTAGAATTTTTATGTATTATCTGACGCCAGATCACATATATTGCTGTATTGAAAACTATTCAACAAATAAATAATGCTCGATGAGAAGTATTTCACGGTATAAGTACGTGTAGAGTGTCTTGTGCCATCCATTAAATAATTGTAATCACATTGTCGATAAATATGTTTTCATTTTATTTAAGTAAAGAGTAAAAACTTACACAGAGTAATTATAATTTTATTACCCCGCTTTGTATTGTAATTTGCACACCAGCTTCCAAAATGATTAACAAAAGCCACGTGCCTTCCTAACGTTTCTTTGATCGTTGACAGAGCTTGTAAGTCTTGCTAATGCATTAACTCTAGCACCTGGTGCAGTTAAATCACTGGAACACAAGAGTCCCTTGAACTCGAAATAGTAGCTAAATTAGTTGGGTTGGCTCGTAGCGTCATTGATATTCAAATTTTATGACTCGCCCAGTCGTAGTTTACATGACAAATATACCCGTAAAGTCATCGTTCTCCTATAGTCAAAGAAATTTTTTATGAGTTTATATATTAGGCACTAGATAATTCAAACTGACTTAATGCGTAATAAAAACTTGATGCCAACAGTGTGAGCTAGTGCCTTTTTATAAAAAAATGCACGGTATTATATAGAAATTCTTCGAAGTCAAAGCGACTTTGCTTCGAATAGGAAATCATAGATGAATCAATAAAATCATTTTTTCAATGTGCCGCGTCTTATTATTTCTAAAGTTCACTAAATTTATACCAAACCAGTATAAATTCATCTACCAACCACCCATTGCGCGCTTCAAACACCTAATGGTGGGTAAATATGAGCTTTATATTAATTAACAAGTAAACGCTTGGGTCTATACAACCATATCACTGTCCTAAGTGATATTGCAATGAGAATATTAGATTTAATATTCTTTATATTCATATCGTTACTTTTATTATGTTATGGAACAAGCTTAACCCCTTAACTAACGACTTTTTCTCGATAGGAGCTATATTACCGCCGCGACAATGATTGTCAAGGAGCATTTACATATACTATAAATTATATACTGTCACTTAAGTGATCGATTACATTAGGAAAATGATACACCGCTTCGTTTCAAATGTTGTCGTCGCGCCGCTTGATAGTTACATTAATTGGAAGTGTCGGTACAGTACCTTTATATAGTTTCAATCACCATGGCTCTTACCGGATAACCCGCTTAAAATAGCACACCCAGAGTGAATCCTACTCCCGCACTTAAGCCTATTAAATTTATCTTTATACGGTCATACCCTCTAGTCACTAGACCGCCTGAAACAAGCTGCGTACGGCTACTTCAATACAAAAAATTGCAAATTTCGCAATTCATTTATGGACGGTAATCTTAGCTTATCGCGATGATCACAAATACCGTAAGCAACGCAATGGTATTTTGCAATCGTGCTTTATAGCGCTGTTAGGGCTTAATGATTGACCGGGTACGTGTAAGTAGCAAAACGGTAATATTTATGATCTCACGTATTTTCTATTACGCGGTAGGAATGTTACATGATATTAATAAGGAGAAAGGAACAATACATTTCATTTTTGATACTATTTTTTTAATTACACTAAGTAAGGTAATATTGTTAAGTAGTTTCTTTCTACCCAGGAAGTTTCCCATAAGGTACTTAACTACCAGATATTTGAAATCAGTAACTTGCAGGATTTGTGACTCCGTGGCGTACCTTTTTGCACGCTGGCTTCACATTTTCTACAGGCTGCGACCCATTTGAGAGTTTAGTCGGTGGTTCGGCTTTGCATTCGATCCTAGCCTGGATGGAGCTGTACTTCTACTGAAAATCAAAACCGTTACCTCCTGGTCCGAACCGCCATGGCTATTCCACTGCACCGCCATGATTGGTGAGGTTATATTGTTGGGACCTGAAGTGTCTTCTCGTTTACTGAAATCGAGACTATATCAACCCATTAAAATCATCTAGACGCGCGCAATTGGTAGTAAGTAGACCTCATCACGCAATTAGTTACATGATCATTATTAAGCAGGGACTATTCCGAAAATGTTTATACGGTCCTAATTATGTTTAATACAGTTTTAATTTTACGACGAACTATATATTTGCCTTTGTCGCACAACCTTCCTCTGCGTAGAGTTTCAAAGTAGCAGTGTACTGACCTTTACATACGTTAGTGACCATTAACTCTGAACTAGTATACCAGTACGTAGTTGACGGTGCCTATTTAAACTGAATAGCACGTTGTAGTCCGTCTAAGGACCACAAGCGCATCGCCTAACATGAACATGTGTGTAGATTATGGTGACAGCTTTCTAGCGATTCGTAAAGGCTACTTCCAATTGAGCGACGTCGAATGGAGCTCGATCAAACGAAGAAGTTCGATTGTTGAAAAAGAAGGCGTCTAAGCCATGCTATTCTCTAAGGGATAATACCAGCAGCATTCAGACATCAGCAAATTTCCGTAACGAGAACTTGATGAGTCGTGAGCTGAGGTGCTCTTTTTCGGCATCAAGATCACCAGCAGACTAAAATGCTGAGACAGAAACAATCTTAGTCTGCAAAGTCGACCGAAACTCCAACGTTAGAGATCTATAAGTACTGGAGAGTCAAAGAAGACTCCTTGTTTAAATGACTAGTCGAGGTAGACGATGCCATCCAGGCTCGTTGCATCGATGATTTGCGAATGTAAGTTAAATTTTCTGAATCAGATTTGGCAAGGCACGCCAATATATTGGATCCTGAATCTCGAGGTACACGTTTCAAATGTTCTTGAGTCGATAGGAATCATCAGGATCACGCTTAGCAAAACGTTTGAGCCGCCCAAGGCGGAGTTTATCACTCTATCACAGCTCCTGCAACTCAAAAAAGGTTAGCGTCAGGTTCACGCTTACGCCTATCATATGTTTTTCTTGCAAGTTACACGGTAGCAAACCCTGAGACTGTGCGTGAATTGGTTGGATCACGATATTTATTTAAGGGCTTGCATATAGTCCCGTCAGGGACCACCTGTTCCACGGAGACCTGAATACGCTTACAGAAGCGATCCACGCTGTGGACCAGTTAACAATTAGTGTGAGACAGGCCCACACTATGATAATTACACATAGTTCCCAGAGACGATTGGCGAACGGGGTTCCAGCGCCAATGGAAATCTGTTATGTCGAGAAAAACAACCTCGCCCATAAATCGACAAGCGATTGCTGAGTTGCCAATTCTGTCAGAAGTTTGGACACTAAGCATATAAAAGACGTGTCGCCCACTAAGAGAGTCGTGGTGCTAATCGAAGTGACCGTCCGCCATCTAGAAGAAGTACTTAACAAGAGTCCGGCGCTGTTGCTAAGTGGCAGCAGCGAGGCGGACCACCAAAAAGCGGTCGGGGTCAGTAGGGGCGGAGCGCCCTATTGATCCAGCAACATCAAGATAATTTAACATTGTCTTGACGGAGGTTGCTCCCAACACACAGTCACGGTGTGTATCTGCAACTGATGATGAGTTATCCCTTATCATCTTGGTGTTGGAAGGGAAAAAGGACTTGTCATTTCGCACCCTAGTTGACTGTGGGGCTTCGATCAATTTTGTTTGTCTCCAGTCACCTCAGGCTGGGGGACTCAACTCCTTTGAGCGAGAGATCCCTCCGAAGAGGATGACGGTGCGCCTAGCGTCAGGCGCATCGATCACAGTAACGAAACGTGTAGTCTGTATCCACTACACGTTAGAAGATAACAGTATGAAGATGATTTCATCGTACTGGACCTGTATGACAAGCTTGATGTCATCCTAGAATTGCCTTAGATCAGGAGATACGAGCCAACGATGAGCTGATAGCATCGATCCGTCAAGATTACTGCCACTTGTTCGTCCGATGACCATCTAGCAAACGTCTTGGAGCGCCCACAAGCGTGTGGGTGTTCTGCGAGTAAGTGCGATGGCCTCATTCTTGGTACAGTCGATAGCATGACTATACAGGACCTCAGTTTAGTTGATCACAACTCTGTGGAGTAATCTCTTGGAGACTATACACGTGTACAGGTGGTGACGAAGGTCCACCACTCGAAGTCGAGTGAGTTGGGACAGAGATGCATTCCGGGCAGACAGCATCTGAGAAAGAAGAGGCGGGTTGCCAATGATCGGTAGTACGAGGTTTGTGGTGGAGTGGTGATCGCTCTTTTGAGAAGTCGATGCCAACTCTCCACTGGCGCCCGGACGACCGACTAACGGTGGGGGTACTACGATTCCGTGTTCTTGATTGCTTTCCTCACCTTGTGTACCCGTCGGCGGGGCGGATTGCACTCTTCCAGGTGGACTCGTGTCAATGAAAAACTTGACCGTGTTTGTGATGGGGTCGAGGTTCGATCACGATGTACAAATCTTCACACCACGATCGGGGTTGGTGTGATCACGTGTAATTCTTCACGAGATCACTTGTATGCGTGTGGGGTGCTCGATATGAGTCACCCTGATCTGTAACAGATCGCCTTGTCCGAATGTAGACCTTAATTCGTGAGCCTTCAAACCACTTGAACCGTCTCGCGATCTTGGGTCCTCAACCACAAAGGGTTTCCTGCGTCCAGTCGCAGTCGGGGTGTTGTTTGAGAGATCTTGATCCCTGGCCAAACAATTTAGGGATATCACTTGGTTAAAGTATGTAAACCTTTCTTTGACGTCGGGTAACCAGTGATCCACCCGGAGGAGAAGTCGACACGTGTACTTTATAGCAAATTAAACTCTGTTTAATGTTAACATATCAAACCCAACAACCCTATCCCTATCCCCATGTCTTGGACATCGTTTGCCACATGTCGCTCTCTCTAGACGATAGCGATATTGTACTTGCGTGGCCCACACCTGATATGCTTGTCTGATCGCGATCACATACCTGATCACTGATCACGATCTCGATCGCTTCCTGATCGCAATCACCTTGCTGATCGCGGATCACATGGTGCGCTCCACTCCAACTTGATCGCGATCACACACCTGACCACTGATCACGATCGAGATCGCATACCTGATCACTGTTCACGATCTCGATCACTATTCACGATCTCGATCGCCATCTTGATCGCGATTGCCTTGCTAATCGCGGTTCCCTTCTTGATCGACTGATCGCCAACGTTACCTTCCGCCTTATACCTTGATCCGAAACCGCAGGTCCCAACTTGCCCGATCTGATATCCATTTTAGTCTGACTGTCCAATGGACGCGATCTGGCCAGATGTGGGACCGGGCGGCAAGCCGTTCACTGGCTCGGACATAACAGGAATGCGATCAGTTCCTCGATAGCGATTTTTTCATAGTCGCTATACCACAGTCGTTTACTGCGTCGTTAGTCGCCACACAGTGTCGATCTGACCGCTTACTTGTCTTCAGTCCCTCGAGTTTACTTGCACCATGTCGGCGATAAAACCTTATGGAGCCTCTTCTTCTCCTGATTTGGGCGAGTCTTCTCTTGTTTTTGGTAAGGTGACGCACGTCCGCTATCTTAAAACGGTCATACGCCGAATCGCACCCGCATTTTTTCGGTACCTAGGTAACGACCGCTGCGTACGTTGATCGACCGACGATGGTAGGCATGGTCCCCGCTGTTTACAATCGGTTGGAGAGCTGCGAGTAGATCGTGAATCGTATTTCAATCCCTTAAAGATGCTCTGAAAGAAGAGAATCACCGCGATTATTGGCTGGGGCAGTAGTTGAACCAGTTGCGTGAATTTGGGATTCAGTTGCCTGGATATGATAAGGTTCGCTTCGATCGCTTGTTTACCTCTATTTAGAAGGCTCGTTACTGCAGCAAATAATGCGAAGGCGTCTTGAACAAGCGATAGGATCGGGTGGCTAAGATTCACGACTCGAGCGCTTGAAGACTTCCCTGTCCGAAGCTGTCTCATCTGACCCAGACAAGAGTCGGCGTGACCAGACTGCGGTTTGTGCGTCTCTCGAGAAGCAGCATCGGCAAGAGATCAGATCACTTTACCAGAATTTGAAATCCCGGATTTTCCAGCCCGAGTCGATCCGGGCTCTCCAGGGCGCCGACTCGAAGAAGTACCAGAGCGCCTTTGCCGTCGATCTGCAGAGGATAGCCGATCTCGAGAATCAGATAGCGTCATTCTCTACGCTGCGTTATCAACATGGCGCGGTTATCATGTTTCAGAAGCGGGAACTGGATCGACTGCGAAAGGTGATGGTGGATTTCCACTCCGAAAATGTGTGTATTCAACGTAAGATCCAGGACCGGGAACATGATCGTGATGATACGATCGCCGATCGCGATCTCGCTGTAGCTGATCGCTATAAACTTCGGGCTCATCTGGCTTAGCTAGAATCTGGTCGTGGGTTTGCTGCATCGTCAGTTCCAACTTCTTCGGACAGCAAGCGTAAACGGAGCGACAGTAACTAGGGTCTCCCGTCCAAGCGTTCTCGGGTTTCCGGAGACTCCTCTCCTCTGACCCCTACCAGGAATTCGACTCGATCTGCTCGCTTAAAGTCTTCTGCAGGACCTACGCAAATACTCCCAGCCACGCGACCAGTTGATGCAGTGCAGACGGATTCTTCTAAGCCACGGAACAAGATCCAGCAATCAGGCAAGCCTGCATCGCGAACAAAGACAATCAAGTACACGTCGTCCTAGCCATCGGTCTTGACCACGCAATCAACTAGGTCATCTTCGGCGGAAAATTTCGCAAAATTATTTGAGTTGCTGCGAACGGGCGATCCTTTCAAGTCTACTGCATCCGCACCGGTAGCAGCCTCAGCGTACTTTCCATCTCACGGATGATCAGCTAAATCTCCGCGATCCCCTAAACCCAAGCTATCTGAATCGTCCAAGCGTTTACCCGGGGCGTGCCTAAAGGGCCGTGCAAATTCTCTTCCGGTTCAGCGGGCACGGTGATCTCCATGAAGACGTCGCAAGAAGAGATGAAAAGTCGAGCGAATCCGGAGAATCGAGTTTCTTCGTAATCCGAGTTGAGTGATTTGTACATTTCTTTGGAAGATGCCACCCGCGCCGAGCTATCTGGGTCGCGATCTACTTTCCGCAGGAGAGCTTCGACTTCTGCTAAATCGTAAAAACTTGATCGACCTGCATCCACGATCGTCATTGAAGAATACAGCTCCAACTCGCAATCTTCTTCTAGACGACTCTTATGAAATCCAAGGTATCCAAGATCGATCTTCTACGCGATCCGTCAAGCGATTCGTCTGGCAGTCTCAGCATGTCCAGTGATGATCGCGAGGGCGTGAACAATCTGGTGTCTTCCGGCCAATATATTGCGCTGCCAAATACTCGTGTACCACGCGATCAGTGAATTCCTGGGTACAGCTGTCGCGTTCCCCAATCAGCTTTTCAATAAGACCCTGGTCGTCACGTCGGGTCAGCTATACCAGTGTCGCTGAGCTGGAAGTGGAGTTCATGGTCAAGCAATTTTATAAGCCGAAATTCTTTCCGTTCTTCGCGTACAAGGCGCCGAAACCGTCGGTACTCCGGACTTATTAAGAGGCTCCCCAGTCGATTTCTTCTGAGTAGATTACGTCTCTCTTCAGCCAAGAGCCATGGAAAATTCTCGATCAAATGATCACGCCGATCTCCTTTCCAGTGACTAGGTGGTTCAAGGAGTTGGTGTCAACGAATCGCGCGTTTGAAGATCGTCACCGACAGGCGCTATGCGAATCGACTCATGTTCTCCCCATCTCCAGTCGGCAGCTCCAGGCAGATCCGGAATGGGCTGAGTTTTGTTAAGACCGCCGGCAACGCCGATCGCGATCCGTACCTAGTCGGAAAAACTGTACCCTGCGTTATCCTTAAAGACGTGATCGACGGGCATTGCGACTTGGACATTATGTTAGACCCCGTCGTTTTACATTTTCCGACCTCGTAAGAGAAAATATTGTGGTGCCCTGGTCTAGAATGTAAGACGACCAAGATTCCAAAATTGATCACTGCATTGACGTTTGCTGACTCAGCCGAGCCGTGGCATAACATTTATCCGTCCGCGATCGCAAAATATCCTGGTTCTTCGATCACCCGTATCTCTGGCAAATTTTCCCGTGTTGATTGTCCATGAGCTGTCAGTCTCTTCGTTCAACATCAGTTTTCTTTTTTGTTTTAATCCTCGTAATTTTGTGTTGAAATCGTCTCCATGCCTCTTCCTCTCTTGAATCATGCTCGATCAGGTCGCTCTCCGTCTAGATCTCTCGCGATCAAAGGTCCAGTAATCTGATGACCGCGATCAGATCTACCGCTATCCAGATCGCTCGCGATCAAAGATCCACTGATCTGATCACCGCGATCAGATCCACCGATGCTTATAACTGGCAATCATTAATACTGCTCGACCTTCACCTGCGCGATCACGTCGGTAAACCTTTGATTGCCACATTCAAAACATCTTCCACCTTTCCACCTTCCCGTACAACCTTTCTGAACGTGACCTAAAGTCAACGACCTTACCCCCACTCAACCGCATTCTCCTCTTCATGCGACTGCATCACTTAAAATTAATTTTTCCGCACACGATTACGATCCCATTCTTGTGTCAACACTCCACAGTGTAAGTCGGCTTCGTCCACCCACGACGGATCCCCATATTCTTTCCAATAGACTTTGAACTGTCGGTGCACCCTGCCATAACGTGTCCGCCGTCCTGATCGCATGTCCGTTATTCTCTCCACTTCGAACTCGTCTTCTTCTAGATAGCCTACCCAAATGTCTTCTGGTAATAAATCTTCGTCAAAATAAACTCGATTTGCTTCGCTTATTATCAGTCGTTCCATCGGTAGATCCTAAAACAGTCGTACGAATTTCAGCTTCGACACGTGAACCACTGGGAAGCCTTGGTAAGGCGTACCTGCCATTTCCAATCTCACCGCGTGATCCCCGCACTTGTCGATCACTCGTAACGGTCCTTGCCACATATGTGCCAGTTTCCGAGCGTAAACCTCCTTTACCCAATTCAAAAATAGCCAAAATTGAAATCCGATGCATATGTCCAGCAGATCGCGATCCTGATTATGCTAATCAGCGCGATTTTTAATTGCTTCCTTCAGTCTACTGGACACTGTCGCTATCGCCCGTTGATAATGGCATTAATGCCAAACCGCTATCGTCATGGATCTCGATCTCGCGACGCGAAACTCCCCAGAATTAACGTGGCTTCCAACGTGAATGGCGGGTCCCAACCGTGAATCAAATATAATGGGGTGTCACCGCGAATACGATCATTTGCGGTGTTGATCGCGTATGTCAATCGTTCGCATATTTACCCCAATCGCTCTGGTTATCGTCCGACGCATACATCTTGATCGCTCTAGTTTAACGGTTGTATCATGCGCTCTTTTTTGCCGTTGCTTGTGGTCTAAAGGCCTTAGTAGCTCATTGTATCTGGCCCACGATCCGATTAAACGCACGTAAGAAATCAGACATGAATCCTGGCTCTCGATCGTGAGTAATTGCTTTACTAGCGCCAAACCTTCTGAATACACATTTTTCGTAATTCTCCGCGATAGTTTGTGCGGTCCGAGATGCACTCGCCTTCGCAACCACATTTTTCGAGAACAGACCCAGATCAACAACTCTGTGTTCCCTTTGAACGATCGCGGCAACGAAGGAAAATGATCCATCGCTAGAATCTGAAAAGGGTACGTCGTTTGTACGTTACCCGGCGAGCTGCTTCGATAGCAGGGGCGGCCTTTACCTGTCTCGCAACCCACACACTCTCCCACATACCTTTGCACACTTCGATATAAACCTTTTCACTAAAATTTCGGCTTGATCCTCTGGTAAAATCGACATATACCCTGGTGACCTCCCTCCAAACTGGTATGAGAATGACGTAACAAATTCTGCTGCAATAGCTCCGGGATCACCAACCGGCCTAGCTATACGCGATCTTCTGACTCTGTAGTTAATCTGGGACAAAAGAGCAACAATTCGTCCTGATCGACCTCATAGTCCGGCGCGATCAGTGCACATGATTTTGCATTCGCTGATGCAATCGTAGATACGTATCCAGTCAAATCGATCTTCAAGTCAAAGATCCAACTTTCTTCATCCTGCGCTGGTTCGATCCGCTCGATTCGTATCTTTTGAACGATCTCCTCTTAAACAATATGTGGCGAATGGCGTCGTCGTGCGATAGCACGGGTAATTGCAGCTACCCGCACTTTCAATTTCGTCCTGCGGGGTTACAGTAACTCATCTAACCGATTAAGAGTCGCTATATTGTAGCGATCTTGGTCATCCATCACTATTTCACCTTTATCTTTCCGCAGAGCTTTACTTGCCAATCGATCTGCGCTTGCATTCCAATCGCGTTTCACATGTAAGAAATCATGCTTTGGCCAGTATCGTAGTTTATTCATTCCTTTATGTCTCAGCTGTTGTAGACCCGAATCCTTGAAATTACTTGCCACGCATATGTTTGATCACTAAACTTGAATCGCCACATATGATTACCCGTCCCCTGATCTGATCAGTCAACAAATCAAAACATTGAAGTAGTCCTCTATACTATGCTTTGTTGACCGTTAGATCAGGGACGAACTTAGATGTGGCAGCCACAACCTTCCAACCTGGTAATCTTCATTCGATCGCGCTGCATGCTCCACACTTTCTCTTCACTCTAGCAGACCCATCAAAACTAGCCACCCAGCGATTTTCTTCCTCTTCGACCGAAAGTGGGAGCATACTGATCGTTTTTCGTGGTTGTTTCCTCGGTGCAATCGCGATTAACATCTCATCCACTTCCTGTCGAGGTGTTATACTCGCTGCCAGAGTATCTAGTATCTCATTTTCACCCTTCTTACATCGACGGATCTCCAGTGTCCAGTTTGATAACAATGCAGCCCATCGTCATAATCTTCCATTGAGACCGGAATATTGGGGCAATCAGGCTAAGGTTAAATAACGCGTCAGCACAATGATCTCACGAGACACCAGCATGGTATAGCATATATCCAGCATCCTTAGCAATGCTGGCACCTCCTTCTCCATCATGCCATAGCTAACTTCGTTGGGCATCAGTGTACGGCTTGAAAAGTGACCGGCCATTACACCTTTTCATTTTTCTGCAGTAATGCACCCGACACAGCCTACTTTCTGGCGTACAACGCAATCACTAGCGGTCGATCCGGGTCAAAGTATTTCAAAAAGTGTGTAGTCGCTATCTTCTGTTTTAAGAAAGTGAACGCGATCTTTTCTTTTTTCTAGCGACTTCTGTTTTTCAGATTTTGATCGCTCCCAGCGATTGGGTGTGACTCCCGATCGCCCTCAGCGATTAGGTAAGATTCCTGACCGCCCCCAGCAATTGGATGTAGTTCCTGATCGACCCCAGCAATAAGATACAATTCCTGATCGCCCCCAGCAATTGGATGCAATTCCTGATCATCACCAGGGATTGAGTGCATTTTTTGATCGCTCATATGGGCAATGTTATACCGCCGAGTTCGTCCTGCAACCCCCACTGTCGTTGGGTCGTCATACGCTCGACGTTTGTCATGGAAATCGGCTTCCCGTAATTCGTACAGTACTGAGGCGTACACTGCAAAGTCTTCGATGAATCGGCTGTAATAGTTGAGACTCCCCAGAAACGATTGCATCAACCGTAAAGTAGCAAGGAAATCGTATGTATATCAATGATCCTAGATCCTTTAAGTTTGATTCTAATATAGCCAAAGACACTTGATGACCCTGGTAGTCTACCTTGCGTCGTCCCTAAAAGCTCTTAGCCAGACCGATCGATAAATACCCTTGATTACACACATCTTACAATCGTTCCACTTTGCGGTAGAGAGATTCCCACTATGAGGCCGGTATCAGTATACCGTCAATGTATGATCTTCGACCAAGGATCGACGTCTCCATGTCAGAATCCGGTTCCCCGTCGGTGAACTCATCAATAAGATCCGGTAATCCCGAAGTGGTCGTAGGTGGATGTGTACCAAATCTTATTATATCCATATAACGCGATGTCGATCAGTCGTTGGTAAATCTGCGGGGCATTCTTCAATCGAAACGGCATCCTTAGCCATTCATACAGGCCTGATAGTGTAATAAGCGCCGAAATTGCTCTGGCTCGCGCCTTCATCTCCACCACCCAAAAACCACTTGTCATGTCTTAAAAACAGTACCACATGGCTTTATCCATATCCTGCATCAAGTCGCTGATCAAAGGTATGGAGTAAACCATCAATATCGTCAGCCTTTTTCACACGTCTATAGTCGATGCATAATCGAATATCATCTTCATTCTTCTTTATGATCACCACGATCGGTGATGCCCACGGAGAAGTGGACGGGCGAATTATCTGCGCCATCAATAGTCCCGTGATCAGATCAGCGAGCTTCTCGCGAAATTTGGGAGCGACCGGTCGCACCGTCTGTGCGATCGAGTTAGCGCCTCCGACATCAATATCACAGACCGCTCCACGAGCCGCAGGGGGTAGCGCATTAACTTTGACGATTAGCAGATGGCGATTCGCCCAAATTTGTTGTCGCAACTTCTCTTGATCACTTGACAGTGGCTCTCTTGAGTCGCCCACTACAATGTCGTCCAAAGATATCGCGGCCGTCGTTGTAACAAATTCCAGCAGGATCGCCATGTGCTGATCGACATCCTTAGCATACATCTCTCCACTTTCGTTACGGTACGTCGACTCCGTAAGCGGTTCCACCCCCCCGACTTTTCTTCTCCGATCGCCTCGCGGCATTCCGTTTTACCGGTCGATCGGACTTTTTCCAAAACTCACAATCTCTGATCGCACCCATGTCTGTCTGAAAACGGAACTTTTCTTGCCGCAAATCGCTGTAACCTCGCCTAATATATCTTTTGCGTCGACCATCTTTACTTCAGGATTTGGCTCCTCATGCCGATCTTGTGACTGCTCACCCTTTCTACACCCTTGCGTTAAGCAAGCAACGAAGAATCCTTCGTTGGTAGACTACATCTTCCGCAGGCTGCACACAACGCTCTTCTGCGGCTCTCGTCATCTCGTCAGACTGATTTCTGGACTGTTTTTTGTCCATCGCCATCCATGGTAGATACCGCATCTGGCTGATCGATTATTCAATTCTGCACCCGATCAGGCTCCTCGAAATCGATCCTCCCTGTCACGGTCGGCATCTACAATGTGCTAGATTCCTTTGACATGGATTTAACTCGCTCATCGTCTTGCGTCGAGTCATTTGCATGTCCCTCACAAGTAACTTGATTGATCTTTGATCGCACTTCATAGCGCAATCATTGTTTTAACTCTCGTCAATGAAGTGCATCAAATCCTCGTCGATCACGTTTTGATCAGGTTGTAACTTTTCAGCACTGCAGTCGTTCGCATCTTTTTCTGTCTTTACTTATAGGCGTTTTAAAAAGGTTTTGGTGTAGGATATGATCGCTGATCGAACAATGGCCCTTCATTTGTTGGGGGCGGGACTTCTTCTTGATCAATCGTATCCTTTAACGCCAATGTCTGCCACTTGTTATAACATCGCAACCCCACAGACACGTACCCCTGCCATCGGGCTTTCGTGTCCGCTACCGTCCACAGTCCTAATGGAAGTTCCCAGCGTAAAATCACCTCGAGATTACATATGTTTGTGAGCTGTAGATAGTTGGTATTACGAGGCCCGGTAGTCATAGTTGGTACCCACTCCACGTCTCGTCTTACTTACAGTTTATTTCTTGCCGGCGCTATACCTATTCTCTCTTATGTTGGTTTTCCGGCCGGTATCACAACTTGTTGATCATTCAGGTTGATCGCTTGGATGGTCGATCTACTAGGTGGCTTACGCCCCGCTAGACCAATGCGGACTTCATCGGGTAGACATATCGCTCCGTCCGCTAGATCCGAGCAAATCCCCACCGGAATTATGCATTCCATACCCAGTATAGCCTCTTAACCAACTTTATCAACGACCCATACGTCGAAGAAATTACTAGTGAGCCGTACAATGTAATCTTAATTTTCGTGCGCCCAATTGTCATGTATGCATTTTCCTCCATGCCGTCACATTCTGGAGTTCTGTCTCACGTCGATCATGCACCCTACCCTACGAGCAAAGGTTTTGTCGACGATTGATACTCAAGCACCGGAAATAAATAGTTTAGTGACCTTCTCATTATTGATCTTCCCAACCTCTTTAGCCTGCTAGAATAACATTTAGGGGTGTGGTATATCGAATAACCACGTGATCCCCCTGGTGCGAGATCGAGCTCAATCTTCACGGCTGATCGGGTGTATTCACCAATTCGTTGCACACTTGAAATGGCGAGGGCAGAAGTTGAATCAATACGTATATTAGCGATCGTCTCGGCCTTATCGATAACTTCTTGATCCTTCACTTGTTTCTCAATAAATGCATATATGCGGAGCCTAGAGCGCTCATCTCGTAGCAGATTTCATCCTGGCAAGCGTCCCAGTTTAACATCTCCTCCGCCTAGGACGGAAATACTCCTGCGTGCCTACTAGGCACATACCATTGGCGCATCGAATTAAAGAACTTTTCCAAAGGGCACCTGCCACTCTCATGCTATTTTCCACAAGCTGCATACGCGTAAAACCACTTGTGCGATAAATATCCTTTACGACCGCACTTCTGGCAAGTCAATCGCTTCCAGTAGCCACGATCATTATGATTGATAGATCCACATTGAGTGCACGGTTTTGATCGTTCTCCTTGATATCGTAACTCCTCCCAATCAGCTTCTTCATGCGGCATACGATGATCTTACTTTGATTGCACTCGAGTGAGGACGGTAGTTCCACAAACTCTGCGCCAATCCACGTCCTCTTCCATTCCGCTTGGATCCGACTTCGAACTTCTGCTCTCGCTTTCCACCCTGATCGCTCGTACGGCCCGGGTTAATTTTGACGGCACCTGATCAGCATTAACCTTTGATCGCCGATAAAACTTTCCCGATCGCATCGCCGTCTTCGTGTATCGGATTCCATGCGCTTATACGCACGCAACGTTTCTTTTATGTCATCGGCGTTTGACAATCGCAGTGCAGTAAATTGTTGTGCCAAGTCGCGATCATCCAGTGTAGAAATAAAAATTTCCACATGTTCACGCCGCGTAGCATGTCTTCCCTCTCGAATTGCGACCTTGGCTCGGATCGTTTCCCCATTAAATATGTGAAAATACTCTAGCACGGTTTCATCCGGTCGTTCGCGTGCGTGGTAACACTGTCTCGCATTTGACTCACCGTATCCTCCGTATTGTACCATGAAACCTTCCAGCAGATCTTTTCACGTGCGACGAGTCGTACGACTAAATTAATTGTGCCAATTTCGTGCAGGTCCCGTCAGTAGATCACCGAACACAAGGCATACACCTTCATCTGGTATTTGAATCCTTAAGGACGCTGACTTGACCTTGCCGATCCAGCATCTGGCGCGATCTCCGTCTCGATCTCTACCATTTAATTCCTTCAGCTCGCCGATCACCGGGAATCGGATATGCTGGGGAGACGGTTCTTGATGCATTGCCACTTTTGCAGGCGCAGTTACTGGCCGCTTTAGGTCTTCCCGCTCCGATTCGAAAGGGTTATGTCCTCCGGGATCGCCAAAAGTCTGATTGACCTTGACGCGATCCGACCGACTCCATCTCCACATCCAGAGATTACATCTCGCGCTCTTGGCATCTTAATTGCTTGACTTGGGTAGATCGCCTAGCAGGATTGAGTCCGCTGTCTTTGTTCGAATCGCTTCATTTCGTTATAAATGTAGGACGATAGATGTCCTTGTAAGGCCACTGCGTCATCTCCGGAGGCGCGTATAGCTGCCGATCGCGGCTAAGCCCGATTCTTTTGGCGCGATCATGCAGATGAGCTGAACCACTGGGACCTCGTGACATCCGTTTGATTCCGATCAGGGCGTCTGAGTCGATCTTGAATTCCGCCGAGGAATACTGCGACAATACGGTGCGGTATTCGCTCGTCATGAACGCGATCGTGGTACTCGCTTAATCCTCAATTTTGGCTTTGCCTGTGAGAGGGATCAGCTTCTCGTACAACGATCGACATGCACAGGTAATTTGATCTTAATCAAAATCCAACAACCTTTTCACATCGATCATTTTGCCACGAATCCAGCTACATGCAAAAGTCGCATGATTCCATAGATTCCTTCCAGCCTGTTTGATGCATTTGCCTGGTTGATACCGGGCCTTGAATCTCGTCGATTAGTGCTGCCTTCAGCACTTATAGTAATGGGTCGCTTGATAGTAGATTCTTGATCATCTTCCACTCGTACATCTTAGCCAGTTCTTCATATTGCCACCCTTTCATCTTAATCTCGTCTTCCACGAACTTGAACGGCTTCGGGATCTTGTTCTCAACTTGATCACGTTAATCGGGCTCGGTCGTTGTTTCTTTCACCCTCACAGTCCTTGATCGACTATTTCGTGAGATCGCAGGTGTGACTTCGGAAAACGTTTGCTCGGTTTTTTAACCGATAGGGTTTCACACTGGCGAATCTTGCTTTGTAGCACGATTCGCGGTTGTCCCCGAAACGACCACAGAAGGGGGTCGAGGTTTTTCCTCTAAAGCGATCGATCGAATTTTCTCTTTTATTTTCTGGTCATTAGAGCCCCTCCCCAGAAGTCTGATGAACTGGGAATATTTTAGACTTACGCGTCCGTGTCAACTCATTGGCATTCGACGCATCCATCCAAGGTTCAGTGTTATCCTCATATCTTCACTCGGGGACTCACGCTGAAATTACGAGTCACCGTTTCGAATCCGGGCGCGCGAACAATTTTGGTAGAGGGGTGATCGCCCTTT